>JAJHUR010129435.1:4128-17700 GCA_027495735.1 Lutjanus campechanus | reverse complement strand
ATACATGGGTCAACTAAACACATTACTTTGTGAAGTGTTTACGTCCATTATTAAATGTAGTAAGGTACCTAACATTATGTATGTGCACCACCACGTGACTTTCATCGTGTGAGTGGATTCCATGACATCACGTGACGTACATAAGGTAATATCCATATTGTAGCCTCAAACATGGGCCCACCCAAGGAGTTTTGTCACCTAAACCTAACCAAAGTACGAGCATTTCTCCATATTAACCATGTGTTAAAAGTCTCTCTGGCTGTGTTGCATACGCCCATTAAAGGATACCTCGTGCTTCAGTATAACACTGAGTGGGGGTGACAAAACATTGGATGACAACAGGTTGGATGGAGGCCAGTTTGACAAAAAGGAATACAGGACTGAGATGGTTTGGTTTGGTTCGCTGGCTTTGGCTCCTGGCACCTCATGCTGAGTCAGCTGGCTGCATGGTTAACAGGGCTAACTAGCTAACTTGCTACTTATAATGGTTGATTACTTATAAATAACCTTGGTACTGTCTTCCGTGTTGTCATGCAAACCGGCCTCCATCTGTCTCAGAGGCTGTGTTTGTTCCCAGTCTGAGCATGATTCAGTTGCCTGCTAGTTAGCAGCAGTTAGCGGTCAGCTACTCCAGAAACAAGTAAAGCCATCTGTCTATCGGGAAACTCTGTAAACCACCAAGAGTCCACAAAATATGAACCAGTTTCACCCAGATTAGTGACAGTGAGAAGATATTCTGCAACAGACTGAACCATCTCTGACAGTAATCAGTCCCCAGAAACACTCTCCATGCTCCGTTTTAAAAAAGAAAGCAAGAAACATTTAATTGGACAGAAAATTAGCATATGTCCCCAAGTCTGGGATGAGTCATCAACATCGTTTTCCAGGAGGTCATAAACTCCTTTAAGAATGCCTACAAAATGACCTTTCTGGTCGTTATTGGAGCAGATACTGATGTAAACCACAAAGCATATGTGATTACCGTTTCTTTACTGTTTTTAAAAAAAGCAGAACCCCGTTTCAGCTTTATCCGCATTATTGTGCATCGTCTCACCTGTGAACATTGTTTCATATCATCACTATCTGTCTGTTCCGATCTTTACACCTCCCCTGTTTGTTTTGGGGCGAACGGCTTTCAGGTTCACTGTGTTTCGACTCTGGCTGAGTGCCTCCGGTCTTTGATCTGCAGGCAGGATGATCAAAAGGAGAGCTGCTGTGGAATGACAGGACAGTGGTCTGTGTTTGTCCCAGGGTCACCAAAGACCCCCTGCTGGCTTGATGGAAGGTATAGCATGAAAGCAGATCTGCCTCTACATGATTGCACCGTATCAGCCTCCCAAACACAGCTGCACAATATGAGTAGATTTGGTCGATTTGTAAGACCCGGACCTCACATGGTGAAGGCTTTGTGGAGCATTATAGTACATCCAGAGAAGCAGTGAACACTAATCCAAAGACAATATTTAGTTTGTAACCTAAGAGCATGGTGAGAATAATAACACAGCTACAATTTGTCTGGTTTATTAGATAAAGGTATGTAGAAGCACCAGAGGCTCAAACAAACCAGTGTTCATGCATCTTTCATAAGGCTTGTCAGAATAGCGGAGCCATCCCTTTCAGGAAGGGACATTACACGGCTCATTTGGGGTGTCGTGCTGCTACATGGAAAACAGCTTCAGTACAGCAGTACAGAGCAGAGCATGCTGCTTGTTAAATGCAGTGCTTGGCTCTTGATACTGTACCACAGACCTGAAGCAAAACACGAACAGATGGTACCGACTGTATTCTGTTTTGTGTTTGTTGCCTGGGTCAGAATTTCAAGAAGGATATTTTATGACCAGAAGCCATCTCTTTTTTGCATAGACACATGTTGTTCATTCAAGCTCACTATGCAGTGCTTTCTTCAGAACATCTGTCAGGATGTAAAAACCTCAATCATGTTCCAGTTTCTGGTATCAAAGTTTTGGTAAAAGCTGCATTTCCCAAAGATTGTGATACTGCACATCTCATAACAAAGTAAATGTACCTAAAAATCTTAACTGATAGGCTAAAGTGTGTTTGTCTGACCAAAACGCAACAATCTGTCTTACAAAATTACAAGGTACGATCCTTAGCATCGTGGCTCAATAATGGTCAGTCAGTCTCAGTCCACTACTGGGTGGGTTGCAATACATTTTTTCACAGACATTCATGTCCCCAAGTAAGGCATAGCCACAGGTGTGCCTGCACCACCCAAAAAAGCAGTTGGCACACCCCAAAATCAGATGCAGATTCAGTTTTAAGTTAGCCTTCCTGATATATTTTGATTCAAAATCAGGTGTTTCCCATACTTTCATTTTTTGTAGCCACCACATATTGATTTTCTATACTTGGGGCTGCACACTCCTCTTCCTCAATCATGTCTAGAAGGGAATCCTTTATTTGCGAAGCTTTTGTGAGATTTCCACTCATTTTCTCCCTTTTTTCCCCCGTTTCTGTTATAATCATCACTTTCGTGCAATATTTCATGGATCCGGGGTTCCCTTCTGGGACCCCATCTCACATATCTCGCAACGGACCTGTCTGTGAACACGGCTGTGAACAGCCATGCACTGGCACAAGAGGATGGCACTGGAAAAGCGAATTCTGGATCCATCAAAAAGAGCAAAACCTGATAGATCAGAAGAAACAACTGACCTGCAGCACACACAGTGATATCCCAAGTACATGTTTCATCAGTGTAAATTTCAAACACAGCAACGCTTCTGGAGTATCAGAATGTAAGAAGAAAGGAAGTCAAGTGGATTTATCTTAGGTTTTCTTAACAGTGAGCATTGCTACCTCAAAGAGCTCCGAGCATGGCTGCACACTTTAAATCTTGTGTCTTTTTGGCTGAACATAAGAATTCAATTAATCTTGCTATATCTATATCCCTGTTTTGACTCATAAAAATGTGATTTATTTTTGTTTAAATACAATTTATCCCTCAGCCAACACCAAACTTACTCCATCAACCTGGTTTGCACCTCTTGTAAGCTAGCACACAACATTAAATTTAGGCCTGAACTGAAATAACAAGAACAGCTTTGGAACCTTGCATCATTAAAGCTGCTGTACGACTCTATTTTTCCCTCACCAGGGGCAACTGTGGGTATTTTCAGCAGTGACTCAGACCTAACATTAGCACAAAAACTTGTTCCAATCACTCTTGTACTTTGCACTGTTGTGGCACATCTTTCTCTACAATGTGTGCGAACTTGGAACAAACCCAAATTCTTCCTCTAAAAATATTACAGCTCTTCCTCCATCAGTTTTGAATGGATTTAGAAGTCACTGCTGTTCCTAGAAGTCATCCTGCCCTTGCTACTATGTTCATTTTCACATTTTCTTGCCAAGATTATAATCTTTCTTTGGCTTACCCTGACCTTTAAAAATGTCACTGGCAAAAAAGAGCAATAAAGAAGAAAGAGGGAGAGAATGAAGTTCAACTGTGGGAGTAATTACATTTCCAAGTCCTTTAAAGTAGGAAGCAGGTATACGGAAACATGCAAAGGAGTGATTTATCAGCTTGAAATGTACTGAGAATTAACTACACAACACAAACAAGACATTCACAATTTACATCGCAAGAAAGCACCCACATAAAGATGATTCCAAGCTGTGTAAAATTCTAGCCATGCAATCAAGAAAGGCAGAAAAGCAGTCTTGGCATAGACCCTGGAGTAATTAGTTGAATCTCCTGCTGCTACAGTGTTCCATAGGATTGGAGCAACACTCTAATTGGATAGATGGAGCTTAGGTCCCCACACTGATGAACAAAAGATTTCTGCAAGGCTTCTGTAAATGTGAGTAAAGGGCAAATCATTCTGCTGCTAACAAACGCATACAAGCAGCTACAGAAATACTGTGACAGAGGTCAGACTCGATGCCTAATGAATATACTGCGTTATTCTATATGACTGATATGTGTGCATTCTGCTGGACAGGTCATTTTAATGGACAGATTGGAATGGAAACATAAAAGGGTGTAGTCTTTTCACTGACATACATGACATTTTATTTACGTTAAGGAAATTATTTTCCTTCCCTTTCCCTTTGTATTAAATGTTGCTGTACGAGTTGTTATTCCTTTTGAAATCGTCTAATTTAAAATCATATTTCTTACCACCATGCAGACATATCCAAGAATCACTCCTACGCTTGATTAGGTCTCTGTGGGATCTTTGGTCTTTGCTTCAAATATTTCCACTGGACACACTTTTTTTGCTGGAAATATTGCCAAATTTCTCCAGAAACACCCACCAGAATCTAAAACATTTGAGATGAAAAACAGGCCATAATGGCCATTGTTTTACTGGTTTCTTTGGCCTGTCTTGCCATGATTTCAGGAGCCTGATCATATACGACTCTTATTTCAAATAAAACTATAACTTCCTGTGACCAAAGACCTATGTCAAAACACAACTCATGTGGTTAAAAGAATAGGAAATTGGTAAGTTAGAGTGGGTACAGTAATGTATTTTAGAAGCATTTTGTTATATTTGACAGGAATCAATAAATCAAATGCTCCAACAAAGGAAAAATCCAGTATTAGTGGCTGCCACAGGTCTTCAACAATCATGAATATCTTCTCCAGATCAGTAAATGACAACAATGGTTTTGCTGATATTCCTAAATTAATAAACAATAGGACTGGACAACCTTTCCTACATGGAGATCTATTTTAAGGTCAGAGTCGCAAAGTGTGAAGAGTTTATAGGCTGGTTTTGTCGTTAGACTTGATTGGTGGGTAAAGTTGTGTGTCATCCGCATAGAAATGGAAGTGAGTGTTGTGGTTTTATATGACATCACCTATACTAACTGTCCAGGAGAGCAACCAATTAAGGGCCACACTGCAGTCCGTCAGATGGTTTAAGAGACAGTGTGATCGATGGTGTCAAAGGCAGAGCTCAAGTCCTGGAGGCCCAGGATTGAGCAGCTACCTGAGTCAGCAGCCAAGAGGAGGTCATAGCTCACCCTAATGGGGGCAATTCCATGCTGTGAAGGGCAGGGAAACCTGATTGCTACTACTGAGATGAGTGGAACACAACTACTGTGAGTACTAACAATCAGCCCCTCCAGGAGGATGCCATCTTCCGATCCTAACAATTTATGCAAATTCAAACAATCTCGGTGAATTCTGCATGAACTTTCAATTTTGTCCAACCGCCGCAAATTTGACCCTGCATCATAGCTTCCTGCGAGGTTCACTGGTCATAGCAGGCCAATGTGCATACATCAGTATGCCTGATTTCATAGCAGGTTTTCTTTAAAAAATGGGATGCATGTTGCAATGTTTTTAGGTGTTTTCCGGCAATGAAATTGCAGGAGAAAGTGAAAAAAAAGTTGCAATTTTTTGTATGAAAAATAAAAATACAAGTCAGATACGAGTCAGATAATTGAGAAGCACTAGGTATGATTGGTGGAACTCGTGGGAAGCTGTGATGATTGGTCAAATTTGCAAAAAAAAAGTTGCTGTGATTGCAAAAGATTGCATCGTCATGCAGAATTCCCAGGGATTGGCTGAATTTGTGTTCACATTGCAACTCCCTGGAGGGACTGAACAATAGCGATGTTCATTGTGGTACAATTTGACAACGTTAGTTTTTCTTTCATTTGAATGACACAAGAGGTAGTTAGATATGGTTAACATGTTGCCATTCAGTAATTTTATATGTGTAAAACTGAATGAAAAAGTTTTCACATGGAGGTTGTGTAAAGCTGCTTTAGCCCTGTTTCCACAGTGGTGACACAGACCAGTAGAACAACCACAACCAATACACAAGTCTATTTTTCAACTTTGGATCCTGAAAAATGAATTGAAGAATACTTGGCAGAGTATGTGAGTGCACAAGCAGATAAAAATGTCATAAACTCAGTAGACTCAGACTCTGAGGTTTCTGTTAATTGTAACAGTGCCATGCAGACACAGCTTGTTTGAGCTGCTGATTTGTTTAAAATGGCTTTTTGAATCTGCTCATGTAAACACGCGCTGACCTTAGAGGCAAAGCAGACTGCGGTGTTTGCCAGCCCGCGGTGACTCATCAGTGTGTTACCTATACAGTCAACAAAAACATAACACATACACAGAGAAGTCTATTTAATGCTGCTGCACCACTCAAGCAGAAAACAGATGCTGGTTATCAGACTAAATATGCCAGTGTGACTGGGGACAGATAAGAACACATTTATCTCAAGTGTTTTTAAAAGGATTAATTACATACTGCCACCCACCCACAGCACTTGAAGGCACACAGAAAAACACACATATACCACTGTTAATATTACTAATTGATATTCATGCAGCATGCAATCAAATATAGTTGTATTACTACATGACAGCAATGTTAAAGACTGTGCGGTCTGTAGAGGGAGGACCTCTCTATGCCATGTTAACCTTGCAGCAGCTGCTGCTACATCACCATTAATGAAGCACAAACAAGCCGTAAACAGGCACAAAAGACCTGCTTGGCTCTCTGCTACTCAACGCTTCAACCAGTATTGATATACAGTGAATATTTTTGAACCTGCTCTGCAGCCAGTCAATATTTTGTGATGCTCTGAAAATGTTGTTTCTTGCCAAAAATCTATTCCTGTCATGGAGGAAGAGCACATCAAGCAGCAAACAGAGAAACACTACAACTGTGCACAGCCAGCCAGTAAGTCAATAATAATTGCATTTCATACATATAATTACTGATTGTGCGAGTATGACAATGTCTCGGATGGTTCAGAGTACAATACTTCCAACAGCTACTGATGAGATTTTCAGGAAACTTTCTATGGATTTTGTGACCCCCAAGAAGATGATTCCTGGTGTTTTTGCTGACCCCCCTGACCTTTGTGATTTTCACTTATATGTAAGAAATGGGGTGGCTGTGGCTCAGGAGGTAGATTGTGTCATCACCCACTGCTACCTGTCCATGTGTCGAAGTGTCCTTGGGCATAACGGTGACCCCCGGCTACTGCAGATGCACAGGCGGAATGGGGAGGGTTGCATTAGGAAGGGCATCTGGTGTGGAAAACCTATGCCGATCTAGTAATGGATCATAAAATTAGATTCTCATGCCGGGTTAAGTGCTGCCTGGTTTGCCAGCAAGACACAGATGATCTGCTTTGGATAAATGATCCACTGTGGCAACTCCTTAATTGGGAGCAACTAATGGAAGAAGAAAAACTTATATGCAGGAAATATCTAGTTGGCAGACTACCATGAAATTTACTGAGCACATGCAGGCTCCCCACAGGAGTAATCCTTTCCTCTGGCACCACCACTAGGACAAACATTGCACATTTAAACCTGAAAATCTTAGGTTTAGGTTTAGGAAAAGATCATGGTCCTTAAGTCAGGTGATGCAAATAACATTATGTAGCAAAAACACTCAGGCCACATTGGCAGCGTGTACCTGCACGTGATAGCTTCTTCACAAAACTGCTGCACCTTGCACACCCGTGGTCTCCACTCAGGCAGTGTTGCTACTGCAGTGCTGCTCTTGTCAGCCCCTGTCTTTCTACATTAAGCTTGCAGAAGTGTTTTGAAGAGATGGAAATGTTGTAACCAGAAAGCAAGGTGACTTTTCCCCCTCAGAGTAGGGGGAGAAAAGAGACAGAAAAAAAAAAAGGCACTGGAAAAATCCTGCTCTGCACCTGATTTTTTCACATCTGTGACATCTTCTACAGATATAGACATTAAAAACTGTAGTAAAAGGTGGTGTGTTGCTTATATGATCTCAATCTGACTGTCAACAGATCATTTTTGCTGTATTTTTGCGCATAGAACTGCACATTTCACATGGAAAATACAGATAAGACAGCAAATCTCGAAATGATCTGGAAATTGCCACCTGATCTATGTTCCACTGTAACATCATGATTTAAAAGCCTTCTGTATTTGAGGTTGTGTGATCCCTCAGAGTTGCTGACACTTCCATTTTTGACATAAGCTGTTGTTGCCGTTCATTGCACTACATCTCTGTGACCTGTTTATTTGTTTCTTTTAAAAAAGCTACTAATTTACGGGCATGTAGTATCGAGGCCAAGACCCTTTTACACCCAGCAATGATGTCATTGTCCATCATGATGTTTCACTGTGGAAATCATCATATCCAAATTCTATAGACATCGCATCTGTATTCCGGCTCTCATATTAACAGGTTAGCGTTTCCCAATCCTTGTTCTCGGGGCCCACTGCCCTGCATGTTTTAGATGTTTCCCTGCTCCAGTGCACCAGTGTGAAGATCATCATCAGTGCTGTGTTTGAAATCATCCACTCATCCACTCACTCCCTATTCCCTAAATCGTGTATATGATGTAGTGCACTATATCATGTACACTATGTAGGGAACGACAGGAGGAGAATTCAGACACTACATGTGGTCACGTGTGGCCATTTTTCTTCTACTACTTTAACAAAACACGGCCGCATTGCATTGTGGTATACAGGAGTAAAATGTAGGGTACATTGGTTGTACACTCACATTTGCAGGGCATTGTGGGTATTTTATAGTGGACGATGTAGTGGATGAAAAGTAGTGAAGAGAATTTGAACAACACTACAAAATGGCGAGCACACTATATAGTGCACTACATCCGTGATAGGGAGCGATTTCGAACACAGCTCAGGTTTATGCAGAGGCTTGATGATGAGCTGATCATTTGAATCAGGTGTGCTGGAGCAGGGAAACATCTAAAACATGGAAGGCAGTGGGCCAGGAGGACTGGGAATCTCTGGGTTAGAGCAGACACGCAGCCTGCGTGTGGCAATTCAGTAGACATGGCCTAATCCTGGCTGCAGCCACCCTGCTCACACAGGTTGTGTGGCTGCTCTAACACGTTACAGCAAGTGTGGCCCGGCTCTAAGTCCTGTGTTTGCTTAACTCATCCATCCACTCCACCTCCTCCATTCATGGATTTTCTCACTATTAACAGTGTGTCCCCTGATGGGTTTACATTGAAGTTACTTGAAGGCTTGGTGCGTCACATGCTAAAGAGTATGTGCATTCGTATAACACGCAGAGGGGCGTGACAAAAGTTTTTCATGACCTAGAGATGAGAAAGAGCTGCTCAGATTGCATCAGTTGAACTGTTTAACCACTTGCTATAAATGGCCAACTCCTTGGCTACCATTTACAGAGGGTTGGTGTAGTACCATGCTGCTGATCACACCTCTACAAGATGAAATGTTAAGTGGTTCAGGCTAGATCAAGCCATAGAGCCATGAACACAGCTGCACAGTGATAAGTACATGTAATAACATCCCATTACAGGCTCCAACTATCACTCTAACCATGCTCTGCAGGCCTGCTCGCTGTTAACACCCTAACTGACCAGTCCTGCTGTGACAGCTTGAGCTCCACTGAAAACAATCACTCCTGGTTTGTTCCCCCTAATGGTAGCAACTGCCAACCCACCCACCCCCCCTCCTCCCACACCCTCACCCTAAAAAAACCCTCCACTGCCCCCAGATCTTAAGAATCTCTTCTTTGTTCTTTACTTCAGCGACTGTGCGACTGAGGCAGGCAGGGACTGTTTGTCCTCATCACAATGTTAACAGGAAACACAGCCGCTGTAAGCGAGAGATACGCAGTGAATAAAAAGCACCCATTAGGTTTGAAAATGTATCACAGTGTTCCTCTCCTGAAATTAAATTATCCCACGTTTTTCATCTGCCATTTTAACCGCCGCTCGCAGAAATAAATGATGAGAAGCAACACTAAAGAACTGTGAAATATTAATTAGTCTGCCTGCTGTAGGAATCAAAAATAATAATAGGTGCTGATAAAAAAATGTCCTCAAGGTGAACGCGGGCTGATCTCCCCTCCCAAATGTGAGGTTTGGACGAATAAAGGGTAAAAGGTGTTGCTGTGCTGATGGATGATCCCCGAGCATCGAGGAAATATGAAGAACCATCATGCTTTGAGTGGTTGCCGACCTTATCAAGACACCTGAGGGCCAGGCTGTGCTGAGGTTGATCTGAAAAGAAATAGGAGCCCCGAGGGAAGAAGAGGAGGAGGAGGAGGAGGAGACACGTAGAGTAGATGGAGAGGGAGAGGACGAATGGCATCAGAGAGGAGATAGCAGGGTGACTCTTTCGCGAAATCTGCCCTTTAGATGAAAAGGCATTAGTCAGCCAGGACCAGGGAGTGGAGAGGCTAACATGATTGGATTTGGCTGGGAAACATGGGGAAGTACACTCCCTGAGGAGGAGGAGGAGGAGGAGGAGGGAGGGAGGAAGGAGGAGGGTGTGGAAAGAAAGAAAAACGATGGACAGGAGAAGAGAGCTGGAGCCAGGGGCTGTTTATGAGGGAGAAGCTTGGTGGCTGAGGCTGTTGTCACCAGCTTTGCAGTCAGGACTGGCACTAATCCACTTGTCCTGATCTGATTATCAGACTCTGCTTGGCAACGTGGGAAATGCCAACAGTGGCTTCAGTCCATGCCCTGGCTCTACCTGCTCTTCACCACCCGTCAATCTAACATAATCATACAAATTGAATGCAGAAAGTCTTTCCCACAATGCAATGCCACGGCGCAGCTCAATATGAAATGGAGGTCAAATATGATGCAAAATCAAAGGCCCAGTAAAGAGTTTTGAGGCAATTTTTGTGGACAGTCTGAATTGAAAACTCACATCAATCCTAACACCAAAGCATAACATCGATATTTGCTGATTCTGTTTCGAAAACCCCAGATTACAGTCAGTAACAATGTCACAGTGAGATCATGCTAAATTGGTTAGAGTAGGGGTTAGGGTTAGGGTTAGTTAAGCAAAACCCAAGGGCTGTCAGTTCACGGTCATGATTCTGACTTGCTACATTAAGGACATCCTGTTCCTTGCACTGCCACTGAACGCTGACATAAGATGCAAATTGCGAAGGTGGAATCATCCAATTTCAGCAGCATTTCTTAGGCTGCACCCTCTGGCCAAAAAAAGGTACATTTTCTATGTGACACAAATACACAAAATTTTGCATAGTATCTCATAGCCAGGGAACTGTAATGTGCATGCTGCTCTGTGGGCACAAAAACACAGAAACCTGAAGAACATTTTCTGAGGAATGCAAACATTGAGCAGCCTTTACTGGAAAGGATGAGATGGCATCTTGAAACACTATATAAATACATCTGTTATCGTGATGAAGAGAAAGGTCTACACTATACACCACACTACATTACTCTACTGCAGCAAAGTCAGGAGCGCCGCCCTTTATCCTGGTCCACCAGATCCTAATTTCATTAATTACCTTGATATAGATATTTCTATTTGCCATCAGTAATATGTAACATCTTCTTGAGGATAAAATCACTGTAATTCACAGAATTCACTGTACAGTGGACAAGCTCATAATTAATAATCACTAATTATATCTGCTTTTCCTCTTAAAAGTTCATCACACACACTGCTGAGCTGCTTTTTCCAGGAACAAAATGACATCAATACTAGGGCTGGGTCCAGTACCAATTCGAATCAAAACTTCTGTAGTCAAACAATACCTGCAATAGATTCTTTTTGTATCCAGATCTAGGTAAACATTAGAATGGTTTTGCTCACAGACGATCACTGTTCTGTCAGTTCAACATGCTGAGATGCCACCAAAGCATCCAAAACTCTGATAAAAATAAATGCAGAAAATGTGGAAGGGTTTTTTTCAGGAATTCAAAATGGGTTTCAGATGAAGTTGAATGTATCAAATGTAGTACTCTGTTGGTATCAGTATCAATCTAAGGGTACTGGAACTGATACTGTTATCATCATTTTCCAGCTCTAATCCCAATAACTGAGGCTAACAAGGGAAAAATAAGATGATAAGATGGAAACTATAGCTGTTTATCCAATTTATCATTACTTACTGCTCTGTGGTTTGGGTAAAACTAAAAGTGAGGACTGGAATTTCTGTAATCTGCCATTGTGTACATACAATTTCATTAAGTATGCTTTGTCAAAGTTGAAGCAGGAAGTAGGTCCGTAAACTGTAAAGACTACAACAAACAGTTTGGGTGATATTTTCACTGTTGGCCTTCATTTTCTCCAATACGTTTGGCTACCTTTGGAGCTTGTTCACAACTGATATTGGCTGACTGCTTAACTGATGTAGCTTTTTTTTTCAAGATCTCAAAAATGAACTTGATGTGTATTAGGCTTGCAACAGTTGCCAGTGTTTCCGGTGTTACACAGTGTTCAAATCAGGACCTAGCATCGCCACATGGGCATGGGGTGCACACAGACATAAGAGTGTTCTGCTGTTCAGTACATGAAGCCATTAGCTGGTGCTAATTTATCTAAACTAAGGCGAACCTAGCTAAACCAAGCTAGCCTTGGTAAGAAGCTGTACTACGACCGGCATATTCTTAATATTAGCATTAGTTCACAACTCGTCTGTGGCATCTATAGTTGCTGGGGTCAGTGTTGGGAATGCTTGATGGATCCGGCACCTCAAAACTTAATAAGGAACAATACAAATTTGTTGTGTTAGTAGTAAGAGGAAGATCCAAAGGCTATCATCTTTTATTGTAATTGGTAACCCTGGTTTTGTCAAGTTTAACTGGTTGGAAAATTTCCTCACTGTGGCATCCTTATTGAGAACATATTATCACAAAATGTAATATAATAATAATTGCCCAAACTGTGATAAACTGGAATAACCCTTTAAAATAACAGTGTGATTTATATACTTGTTTTTAATTTTTCAGTTTGGAGGAACTGGGCTGTTAGAATGAGCAGTGACAGCTGCTGCAGTTGAGCAAACACGAAAGAAAAGTCCACAACCAACAGGAAACTGAAAATCCAAGATGTTGTTACTGCAGTTTCATTGACTCAAGATATCTAAGAAGTGCGAATAAATGGAGAAAATGGTTCACCACAAGACCCCTCCATACATCTTGTTTGATGTGATGAGTTCAAGAAACATGAATCACTGGAAGCCAACAAACAACTTCTTAGAAATGTGCGAACCATCAAAATGCAAAAATCCATCGTACTGAACTGAACTCTTCTCATGCATGTAATGGTTCACATGGCAGATAGTGTAGCTGCCAGGTGAATAAAAACTGCAATGTAACCAGTTTGAATCACCATGTACCTGTTCTGTATGCCATCAGCATGCTAATTAGCTTAGCCGAGCCTTGAGAGCAATAAAAAATATCCAAGACTAAAGCATGTAGTGCGGTGAGAGGAAATCAAAGAAGTGTGTATGACAGTGGGAGGATTTTTTCTATCATCTTTTTTTCTCTTTCTTTATATAATGATCACCATAAGTCAGTGGTGAGGGCCAGGTTATTAAAATATTAATATCAGGGTTCAGTGAATGGAGGACGGTGCCATTCTCTTTTGAACTTAATAAAAGCTTAAGGCTCATATTGATCACATAAATTGGTGTATTATGAAACCAGTAGATTATTAAATCTAGTTTTTAATGTTCGAGCAGGTGATATAATGAAGAGGGGATTTAAAGCTGTAATGTCAGGGGGTGCGGGGCAGAGACAGACACGTGCATGCAGTGCAAAAAAAAAGAGACCTTCTGCAGGCTGGTGGGGAACAATGGGTGGCAGGGATGATGG
>JAJHUR010129432.1:1268-12069 GCA_027495735.1 Lutjanus campechanus | reverse complement strand
ACAGTACACTATCTTTTCAATCTCACATTAATAACATTACCAGGTCTGCTTACTTCCATCTGCGCTCCATCAATCGTCTCCGCCCCTCCCTCACCCCACACACCACCGCCATCCTCGTCCATAGCCTTGTCACCTCTCGCCTCGACTATTGCAACTCACTCCTCTTCGGCCTCCCTCAAAAGTCCCTCCATAAACTTGAGCTGGTTCAGAGCTCTGCTGCCCGGATCATCACAAAAACCCCCTCAACCCACCACATCACCCCCGTCCTTCAGCAACTCCACTGGCTCCCGGTAAATCAAAGAATCACTTACAAAATCCTTCTGTACACCTACAAGTCTATCCACAACCTCGCCCCTCCTTCCCTCTCTGACCTCCTGCACATTGTCACTCCATCCCGTACCCTCAGATCTTCCTCCTCCCTCCATCTCACTGTACCCGCTGCCCGCCTCAGCTCTATGGGGAGCAGAGCTTTCAGCTGCTCTGCCCCCCAACTCTGGAACTCACTGCCACCTGATCTCCGTAACTCTGCCTCCCTCCCCATCTTCAAATCCAAACTCAAAACTCATCTGTTCAGTCTTGCTTACTCTCTATAAACTGCTTCACATGGTCCCCTCTCCCTTTTTATTGTATGTTGTCTCTGTATTTTATATTTTTGTTTTTATATTTTCTGTACAGCGACCTTGGGTGTCCTGAAAGGCGCTTTAAATAAAATGTATTATTATTATTATTATAAATTTGCAAGTGACCCCAAACTTTTGAATGGTAGCGTAGCTGCACCTATTCTAAGGAAATGCCTGAATATTGCTGGGGAGGCAAGTTGCATATAACGCGAACCTTCCCTAAATGACTGCTGAACTATGATAGATAAGTTAATACCTGGAGTAGGAATCAACGGAGAGAGAGAGGGCTAGTATTTAGTCTAATATATATATGTATCTGGATTCTTCAGTATAGTATTTAATATGATTATTGCAAAAGGGGTGACTGTGCGGGCCACGACACGGTGCACGCGCTGCCGCATTGGAATGTTTCAGGCTTAAACAGTAGTGATAGAAATGAAAACCCAAATCAGAACAAGCAGTGGTGGAAAGAGTACTGATCTGTACTCAAGTACAAGTACTGTTACATTGCTAAATATTACTCAATACAAGTAAAAGTACTGGTGTTGGAAAATACTTCAGTAAAAGTACAAAGTATTCGTTAAAAAAAAACTACTCAGAGTATTAGTTACTTTTAACCGATGATGTCACCGTCACCTCTCCAGACTAGGACTTGTTTTTCTTACCAGTAGTTAAAACACTACTGCCACGACTATTGATTACTGGTTGAATTCTTAACACAAAATCAATAAATTTTTCGTTCATATGTCCTGGTTTCATTGGCTTGTGCTTATGCTCTACAAAATGCAGACAAAAGGTTTGGTTATTAATTAAAAATTGTTCTTAGTACTCAGCTATGATTAAAAAGTAATTAGTAGATTACATAGTAGAATAATTACTTAAATACAAGTAAAAGTACAAACCTGAAATCTAATCATAAACGTACAAGTAGCCCAAAACTACTTAATTACAGTAACTTAAGTATTTGTAATTAATTACTTCCGCCCCTGAGAACAAGTATGTCTCCCTTGGGGTCAAATGATTAGGAAACTGTAGTAAATTCGCAGCTTTGAGATGCAGTACTGCATCGAGCAATGTGTCGATATAGGGAGAAAATGCCACACCTGAGAGCTCTCAACATCTGTGCAAAATAGGAAGCGTGATCAGCGTCTGTGATCAGATATGTTGGGAGAAACTTGGAAATGCCCTTTAACAGCAATTAGCCGGATTGAAAACGGACTGAACAAGGAAGGATCACACATTTATATTTATATTGAACTGAAATCCAGCAAAAGCCCGCGAATGTACTGGGGTTTGAATGATAACATCAATGCAAAAACCAAATGAAAGCGCAGACAGAATAATGGAAACGGGTTTAAGAGGAGTGCATGCAGAAACACAAAACATGGTATAGTAGGCTATTTAGTGAAAACAGGTTAGAGGAGTGCAAAAGAAACGCATGCCAAAGTGCTTTCTCAGCAGGTAATGCCAAGAGCTTGAAAACATACTATTTTGGACATGACACTAGGTTGATATGGTTGGGCTTTGGGTGGGCACTTTTAATTACGATAGTTAAGGCTGTATCCAACTCGTAAGCTTACTTAGCTAAATGACTGACGTCATGCTGTGGAGAGCGACTAGCACTTCCAGTAATTATGGCACTTCAATCTTTAAAAGACAGAGCTTATTATTCACCAGCAGTTAGTATTATTACAAGTGGCACAGGATATCTCCTTATCTATATTCGCTTTAGATCAGTAGATCAGTATATAGTTCATAGAAAACGGACATTGATTCCTTCATATTGCTTTTTCGTTTGATCTGCTGGATACTCTTAAATTGATTGCAAGGAGGGAACAGCAATCAGAATACTGGGTGAGCTGCATTAACTTAACGGGAGAGAGAGATAGCGCGGTGCGCTGCGCTGTTCATTCATATGATTTTGATCTCAGTTGCTGGGATATGTTTGCTGCTTGTGGTACATGCGGCCTACCTAGAGGCTGGAACAGCTGCCAGGGAATGAGAAGGTGCCCACTGCGTGCAGCATGGAGGCCTGCGGCAGTGACACCGGAGAGAGGCAAAGACTGAAGTGGTCTACAGCACATGATGGCGTGCTGGGATGTAATGCATGGAGCGGCTAGAGACAGGGAGTTGTCCATGGCGTCTGGGATGAAGGAAGAGGAAGGAGCGTGAGACGAGATGCAGTGCAGCCTTACTTCTCCGCTGAGGAAGAGTGATTACCAGGTTCTGAGCCACGCTGTGCGGCGGGGAGCCGCCTGAACACTGATCTTACCAAGGGTGCGTGTGCTCTGATGATCATGGCACACTAGCTCGGCCCCTACGAAGTGGGAGAGGATGAGTTCAGCCAGGAGAACAGCCGGAAGATAGGTGAACGCTCTTAGGTCGGTCATTAAGGAAAATGAGGTTGTGGTCGGCCATCTCCTTGGAGCGACACCCGAAAGCAGCAACAGTGAGTACACAACATGAGCCAATTGCGCATTGTCTGTATGGCACTGATGGAGCAAAGACAGCAGAAATTTAAAGTTTGACGGTGGCGGCAATTGACTGCAACGAGACCGTGGCAAAAACTGATTGAATAGTAGAGAGGAAGGTGAACGCCCACGACCAGCTGATTAGAGAGAGTAGGAGGAGTGAGAGAGTAGAGGAATTCTGAATGAACAGCGTAATGGAGGTCTTCCTGATTGAACTTAGGCTGAGCTTCATTATTACCTTTTGAATGACTTCAGAAGTGTAGCGGAGCTTTGATGGATACCTCATATTTAAGGCATAAAAAAGTCCAAACAGCATGGCAGATGCAAGGGCCACATTCTCAACACCCTGAAGCGCCACCACACCCTCAATGATGACCCCCACATCAGGATGGTCACTGCTGGGAGTCTCTCTGGTAACATAGATCCCCACTGTCGATCCCTCTGTGGTACTTGGTGTGCTGGCCTCAGTCATGTCCTGGTGAAAGATTAAAAAATACAAAACTCAATCTCATTAAAACATCGCTTCTTGTGCCATACAGATTATTTCAACCATTATGTCAAGGCTATGAAATGAAAAAATTCAGCTCTTATAACTTAGGCTACTTATTTTTTTAAGTTTTAACAAACTTGTTTTTTAAAATGTGGCAAAGGCACCTCCTACTTCTGCGCACTCTCACCATGTACTCCTGCAGAGTCCTTTTATGATGCACTCCCTGCCAGCATCAATGACATCCTCAAGATTTAAAACAAAGAACATAGCAACATTTTAACTTAAATTGTCAGTAGCACGGATTAGAGTGGGCAAAGACAAAAATTCTTAAAGTGTTAACTTGTGAGGCTGGTACCTCCATAAACAATCTGATAACCAAATAAAACGCAGAGGCTGCTCTGTTCACCTACGGCAAACGGTCACTGAATAATTAAAGCAAACTGATAGTCGACATTACTTGTTAGGGCTGTGCGATATGACTTCAAATCAACATCATGATTATTTCAAACTTTTACTTTGATTACAAGTAATGAACATTTATTTTATACACTTCTTTTTTTTACACTGCCTTCTTTTTGTTTGTTGTAGTTTTCACTGAAGCTAAAATGTGTCCAAACATTGGACGCAGCATTCTTTAAAGGAAAGGATCAACCAACACTGAAAATTCAGTCATTATCTACTTGCCCCCCCATGCCAATAGAAGGTCTGGTTTACTTCTTTAGTCCACAAAACACTCCTCAAGGTTCACAAAACAGCTTTGCGGCTTCCTCCCAAACAACTGAAGCAAATGGTGACCAATTTTCAAATGTAATGAAAAGAAAAATAAAATAAAATAAAATAAATAAATGGCCCCATAGTGCTTGTCTGTAATCTAAATCTCCAGAAGCAAAAACATGCTAAATTGACTTAAGTTGTTCAGGAGGAAGCTGCAACACTGTTTTCTTGTGAAACTCCAGAAGTGTTCTGTGGATTAAAAAACTTCATCTGGCCCTCTATCGGCGTGGGGATGAGTAGATGATGGAATTGTCATTTTTGGGTGACCTGTTCCTTTAAGGTACAAGCTGCTGGCTTATACCTTAAACCAAGCAAGATTAAGCTGGTGAAAGGGTCTAAATGTAAATGTCTATTACCTGTCATACCTTTTGTTGTCTCAAGTGTGGGTCCTTTCAGTGGCATGGGTGAGTAAAATTTCAGGAAAAGTGACCATTGTAAGGGAATACTTCTAAATATTTTATTGCCCTAATGCAATGCATATGCATTTATGGTTAAATAATTAAAAAGTTCTTACTGTCATCATAGCAGCCATGTCTTTAAGCTTTTTGCCCTGCTGCCCTGATCGCTTTGCAAACACTCTCAGCAGACTTGCAGAGTGTAGGTCAAGCTGTGAGAGAAACCTCGACTGTAGAGGCATAGTCGTGATGTGCTTGAACTCAGCATTTATCTGAAACATGAAACCTTTTTTTTTAACAACACTGTTAAAACAACAGCCCACTGACATTTACACACAACCTTTGTAACAGCAAAACTACACCTGCCAACTATATCACTGCATGCACTGTGGATGTGTATAGAATATCTGAACCACATCCTAATGGAGTCGAGCACTAGTCTAAGAGTTGCACATACAATCTACGACACAAGACGTTAGACCACTAGAGTTTGTTTTTTTAAATCTTACCTCCATTACATCAGAGAGAGCTGGCCATCTCTCTTGTACATCGCTGATCATGGGAGCATCAGAAATGATCTCTTGTCTTCTGATTGTTGCTGCTGCCTGCTGTTGTCACGTGCATAACGTCATATTGATGCTCCACCTCAAACATAAACATGGCACCACCATCACCAGTGTGGGCAATTTTCACCGTTTCTGAAAACGACAACGCGATTCAGTATGCAATAAATGTTCAGCCGAAGTGCCGAGAGGAGGTAAAGTCTACCATTTTCAACACATCCAACCTTATTAGCCACTTAAAAGTTTCACCATCGAAACAACGGTATATGGAGAGAATATGAGGATGAGAGGACTGCTGCGGCTAATGCAGCCAGCAAGCAGTCTGGAGTAGAGATGTTCCCGACTACTAATTTCCCTGAAGATGAAACGCAAAATTTAATTTAGACTAGTCGACTAGTCTAACACTAAGAAAACATACAGACAGTAGTTACAATTGAACAGAATTTATTAATTTATAATGTTAAACACTGTCCATAAAAATACTGTGCGTATTAAGAGCCATTTGAAGCTGTTAATCACAATCACCAAATCGTTCTTTAAATGTCGCTGAACTGCGCGCTACTTTGCGCTGTGCAATACAAACATTACATATTAATATACAAAACATGACAACAACTCACCAAATGCTTCACCTTTTCAGACCGAAGAGGATGACAGTGTCTGCAGGTAAACAACCTGCAGCTGTCAGCTGTCAGCCTGCCACACAGTGTTAGCAGCAGCTAACGTTAGCAGTGCTAACAGCAGCAGCTTCTCCAGGTTTAAGTCCGTGTCTGTACTTAATGTCGTCACATGTTACCCCAGTCGAGTGAATATATGTATCAGCTTATTCTGTCACAGTCTACATTCAACATTATTTCTATCATCTAGATTAAAACACTGCGAAACCACGCTGGTTTTTCGAGCTGTCATCTGTCCGACTTCACTGATATAAACATCCGTGTTTGTCTAGGCGATGGGCGAGAGGGGCTGAACTGTATAATGTACTCGCAACACACATTCAAACGCTGATCTATAACAACGAACAGTTTTCATTCTGTAAATCTTTTATTTTTGTAAATTTTTTGTATTGTTTTGCACTGAGTTTTTGTTCTGTAAAATCTTTTTTATTGAGTGATGCAGCTGAGTGAAGCAATAATAAATGGGGTTTTTTTTTAGTCATAATTTTTCTTGTTTTTGTTGTGATTATAACACTAGTGATGTATGTTACATTATTTTGATAAGTCAGAGGCAGAGTTATAATGTTAAATTAATCTTTACTCACAACATCTTTGCTTTTCTTTACCTCAGGTGTATATTAAAAATGTTCTCAGTTATTGGTATCAGCATCCGTTATGAGAAGCAGGAAGTTATCGGTTATCGATATCGGTGAGAAAAAGCAGTTATCGTGCATCCCTATTGTGGATAAACTATAAATCCAGTGTTCTTGAAACTTTAGACTTTCACCTGGAATTTTGTCTGATATTCAAAATATCACAGCAAACCTCAGTCCAGCGGATTTCATCCCTCCAGCACAGCGCACAATTTACACATTTCCAATGTTTATTTCCACACAAAGTTAGTGGCAGACATTGTGTTGTGTGTCTAATTCAGATGGTAGAGCAAAAAGTTTCTGTATTAAATGTATTAATGATCCGAGGTGTTTGAATTCATGACACTTTGTGCTTGTTAACTAATTAATTAATGCACTTGGTGCGCTCGGCTGTAACATATAAGAGCAACAAAACACACAACAGCCCACATGAAAATCAAATACCAAGAATAATACAGCAACATGCTATGACTTTATTTGCCTTTCCTATCAAATGCCAATTAAACATATCAGACTATGGCTATTTTACCACTGCATTTTTACCTGCTTTGTCTCAAGATTGGGGGGTTCGAGGCAAATTGTGTGTTTGTTTGTGTGAAATGTTACTGACTTGGGAGCAGTAAGATAGATGTCATTTAAAATTATCTTTGTTTTGCAGAATGTTTAAAAAAGTGCACGCTATTAAACAGTACCTTTTTTTCTTTCAATGACTTTGTAAGTTAAATATATGGAGACAAAGTCAAAGATTTGTTGCTCTTATGTTTCTGTAATGAGCAGTTAAATAAAAATGTTATTTATTTCAACTCTTGCATCATGTTGTGACATCTTGTAATTCTAACCAAGACACCCAGTCTATGGGAAAGAACATTTTATACTAAATGTATCTAACTGGCCATGTTAAAATAATTCATGACGTTTGTTGGGGAAAAAATGATAAAATAATTTTTTTTTAAATCACACATTAAATCGCAATTGTAATATTGAAGAAAAAAATCGCAATTAGATTATTTTCCCAAATCGTTCAGCCCTAGTATCCCATACACATTAAAATGTGGTAATGCACAACACTCCTGAGGAAAAAAATCTTAAGAGAAAATTGTCCTCTGGTGTTGCCCAGCGCTCAGTGGCTCCATTCCTCTGTCATTGCAGTAATGGATACCTGATGCATCTCGAGTTGCCAGTCCTATAACCCCTTTGCTTCACACCCACAAGTGCAACAATCGCATCCCAGTGAAAACATCCCAAGGCACAGGAAAGCACAAGAAGATATTTGAAGTGTTATGAAACGCTTTATAGGTTCAAAACAGAACTGAAAAAGAGTGTGTTCTCCAGTGAGGCTCTTACTGGAGGAGGAGGAGGAGGATAGAGCTGAGAAGAGGAAGAGAAGGTGAGAAGAGATGAGCAGAACAGGAGGAGGAAATGAGAGGAGGAGGGAGGTGGTAGAGAGGAGAGGAGAAAAAAGGCCCCTGACTACAGATTTTCCTCGTCAGCTAGTAGTCATTACTTTAAGCCATTAGTTGACTAGTTGTTGCACATTTATAATATTAATTTAACCATTTTAATATTACATGGTGTAATCTTAGGGCATAGGGGAAGTGAGCCACTTGTTAATGACACTGATTATGGCAAAAGCTGTATTTGTAAGTCCATCATAGCAAACAGTTTTGTTTTTTTTAAATTCATAGTTATAATGGGAATTTCATGTCTGTGGGAACCCTGGCCCTCCTTTTCACATCACTGTATGTACCAGCCAACGCAGTGTTTAATTTGTTACCTTACCTCAAGACACAGATTGATCTCTTCAAGGTCACTCATCGGATACTCATCGACCAGTTCACAGACTTCCACAAGAGCAAGTTCTCATGCCGGAGATGGAGTCAGCTCAAAGGCTCCATAATGCTCACAATACCATCCACACAGCAGTTTCAACACGAAAAACAGCCTCTGATGCAAAATGCATATCTGATGGATTTCTCCAAATTCAGGCAAGCCACCTTCAGACCCATGTGCAACTACCATACCTGTCCTGTATTTTATTCCTTTGCTCCAAAAAAAAAAGCTAATAAAAGCTTGAGCTAACTCTTCCTTCAAAAAATCTAATGGGACAGTAGATACATCTGACACATCCAGCACTGGTTTATCACTATTTGGAGACAATAAGTGATACCCAATCATAAACCGATGTTTCACAGCCAGAGAGAGAGGCATGTTTTTAAAGCAACTGGTGTGTTTCAGTACCTTTTTAAAGAAACTGTGCTTTGCTTCAAACCTGATGGTCCAAAGTCCCACAAGAGGGCCAGATAGCCTTATTAGTTGTGGGTAATGTTCTATGTAGTGGTGTTTGGGCAGCAGTCTTTTGTTAGGAAACACCTCTTGATATCTTTGTCGATGGTTTGAAATTTTGCTCTCAAGGTATATAATAGACTCGTCATTGTGGACTGGGGCAACCACAAGCTCAACAATCTGTTTTAGGTCCAACAAGACCTGCCATGCTGGATCATGCTCAGGAATCTTAGGCCCAATTAGAAACGGGAGCAATCTTAATAAGCTCCAATTTTCATGGGCATTACCACCTATCAACTTCCTGCTTGAGAGATTTTGGGGCAAAATATGAGGCTTGTTGGTTTTGTCTGACCACTTGTATGGGAAATGTGGAATAGAACTGTTAATATCATCCAAGGTGATATACTTCGATATTAGTAATGTGAGACACTGCGCTATTTCAACAGGCACAATGCCTTCAAAGAGATCATGGGCAAGGTCTGGGGGGTAGCCACCGACAACATGAAAATGAGAAAGTGCTCCAGTAAAAGGACAAGCTTTTTTAACTCCAAAACAGCTCCTGCCACTATCTAGGGCTGCCCTGACATGAGTTTCATGTATTTCTTTTGTTCTGAGGGTGAAAGTTCCTGATCTAACCTCATTTGATTCAATGTCTGAAGCTGCTGCTGTACAAAAACGACAAAAATAGGGGCCTGTTAAGTTCTAAACAAGCTATTCCATGAGCTCCTAAATTGTCAGCAACAATAGTCTGCACTGTACCTTTCAGCGATGTGCCCAGTTGTGGGACAAAAATTCCATCAACTTCCAAAGACCTGAGATCTTGAATTAATGGTTCTAACACCTTTTCATAGCCATATGACTTAAGATAATCAGTTTTACACAAAACGGCCAAGTAAATGGAGGACAAAGAGGAATGAGACCTTGGTGGTAGGTTACACAGAACCCAATAAACAGCACAAAGTTTGTGGATTTTACGGGAGGTGCCTAGAGGGTTACAGACCTCAAAGTCATCAACACACAAACCAATAGATATACTTAAGTCTGTCTCTCTTTGTGTTTCACTATTACAAACTATCTTGTCCACAATATCTTTCCTACTCAACAACACTTGTAGGGATGCAAGAATGGGGACATACTGCAGGGTTTTGTTCTCTTTAGCGTCCAAAATATATTCGACTGGTTCAACAATGTCTGAAACGAGTATCCGGATCAACCCTCGTATTTATCGTGGATTCAGGAGAAACAAAGGTGTTTGTTTTCACAATTTCTGGTTTAAAATCTGTGAATGAATAAGAATTGTGTTTTCTGCTCTTGTGGAATTTGAAAGTTCCAAGATACATGTTACAACCTCAAGTTTCTTCAGGTGTGCATTGATGTGAATCCAGTAATCCCTTTCAGAGATGAGATCCTTACGAGGACATAAATGGCAACTAAATTTACAGTTCTCTGATTGATGATGACTGGTTTTAATCGCATGAAATCTATTCAAATGAATTACCAGTGCATTCTAGGGGTGTCAAAATTAATCGTTTTTAAGATGCATCGCGATTCGGACGTGGAAGATTCTGCATCTATGCAGTGACAGGACATAATTGATTATAGCAGAGAGACGTTCCTTCTTAATTTTCCGGCAGCGGCTGGACAATAAAGTTCTAAAATTCAAAATAACTTTTTGCTCGCAATGAGCGCCGTAGCAACCAGCGTTGTAGCAACGTTAGACTGCTAGACTGCAGAAGTGTTTGTTTTGTTTTTGAGCACTGTCAGGAGGTGCTCTGCCTTAAGTTGAGTTAACTTAAATGGAATAAAAAAGGCCGAGACGAGAGGATAAGCTCCACCTGAAACCATGTTAAATAAAAAAAAAAAAACAACCCGCAGCAGAGGGAGGGGGAGAGAGAG
>JAJHUR010129430.1:1942-13714 GCA_027495735.1 Lutjanus campechanus | reverse complement strand
TGGCTGTTTTTTTTTTTTTTTGACTGTTTTTTGGGGCAATATTTGTCATTTTATTTTGCTAATGTAATGGTCTGCAGAGTGACAGCTGCTGCTCCGCACTTTTCTCTCATCGAGCAGCGCAGTACACACCCACTCAGCCAGACCATGAGTGCGCTGAGCTGAGTGAAGAGTGAGAGGAAAACAGCCTGCAGAGTTACACTCTTTGCATTATTTGCACACACTGAATTAAGGATTTAATTCCACCAAACCAGAGTTGGCGGTTGTTGGAAGAGTGGACAGACTAACAAAGACAGTTTGGTGAGCTTTACATGTTTTTCTGTTGAGTTTGAAGTGTGTTTTCCATGAGTTAACAAGCCAATTAAGCTCGTCTTCATCCAGTAAAAGAGAAAAACTTGAATTCTGAGGGCATACAGTTGTATTTGTCCGTTTAAAATACTTTTTTCTTGACACTTCGTGAGTTTGTTTTGTCTGCTGGGCGTAGTGAATGTGTGCAGTGTATGTAACTTTGTGAATTCTCCCAGCTGAGACTGGAGAAGATGGGAAGAGGTGGGATGGGGGGACGCTAACCGCCGATGGATGGGCTGACAATGGACGACTGGAAAGTTTTAACAGATCACGCAACCCTAAGCAACAGTTCTCATTTCATTGTGAGAAGCCCACTTTTGTCTACCTTTGTCTGACATCAAAATCAAGGATTCAATTGTAAGGCATCCATTGCTATGGCAACGGAGGCGTGTGTAGCAGTCTGAACTCCCTCAAACTAAGTTAGACAAAAATGGAACAATCTACTTGATTTTGTCGCTGATACACATATTACTTATAAAAGTAAGAGCAGAAACAATCAGTCGGACAATCAGTCGTGGGTTAAATGTTCACTATGGCAGAACTTATTTGGAAAAGCTGTTTCCATCTTCCCATTAAGCATATAAATTCTTACTCAAAAGAGGCCAAAACCACCCCAAGTGAGTGTAAAAACTTTATTTGTGAACTTAAAAAAAAATAATAATAAATTACCAGTTCCATCAACCTTTTCTAATGCAGTACTTCAAAATGTGCATAAAAATACAATGATTGAAAATGGTGAATACAGGAGGAAGAGGAGGTGTAGCCTAATTTGCCCCAAACACAGGCAGATAGACAATATGCTGGGGAGCTTTTTAGTCCTATCTGGTGCTCCAATAATAAGAAAACACAGCTGACAGGTGGGGGGATAAATACAAATACGAAAGAGCAATAAGAGATATGGAACAGGGGGACTGCGTAAGAAACAGTGTACAACAGAGAATACGCTAGTCATGTATCAGAGACAAATGGGAGTAACAGCGATTTAGCAGGACGTCATAGAGTCCCTGTATAGAAGAACAAGGGATGGCCTGCTGTAAAGCATCACCAACACCCGCAATCAGACTGACTGATGAGACACAAAGCAGGCTTTGGTTGACTTAGCTTGGATTGGAGCAGCTTTCAATTATTTGGAGTGTTGTGCTGGCTTTTGGCCTGCACGAAACACCCCGCGAACCTCAGGAGAATGCAGGACCTCTTATTGTTCGACAGCCAAGACTCAGTCACTACTGGATTCAGCTTGATCCATGGCCTCTTTGTGTCAGCGTCATTAGAACAATGTTCACTCCAGTTGTGGCAGTTTGCAGACTGAATAATGAAGCCAAGTGAGATAAAGAGCAAAGCTGGTCTTATGTATATAAAGCATCCATATACTGTTACTATAGTTCCATAGATTTTAAGCTCTGAATCTCATTGTACGCTCAAAGGCACAAAGTAAATGTTGACACACTTGTGAGTGGGTGAGTGGTTCAGAAAGAATATTTAATGTATTCCAACCTATAAAATAGTCATTTGAAGTTGAGAGGAAAAGCGAGTCTCAGAGTTCTGGGTTGGCAAGCAAACACAATGGAGAAATGTAATGAATGAAAGAAAAAGAGGGCAGCCTGATCAAAAGTAAACTAATCTTCCTTGTGCTAATTGCATTATGTGTTCAGTAACAAAGAGAAATGTAGACTCAGTATTGAGGCACAAACCAGAAGAGATGAGATCAACAACTGTTTTCATTATTCGTTTTGTTCTCTTTTTTACTGCTGGCAGAAAATAAAACACTGCTCATCCGGAGGTCTGTGGGTTATAAGAAGGTACTACCTCTCTTTTAGATGCTGATGTGAATGCTTTGACAAAAAAATAATTCATTAATCACCTCACTAGTACTGGGGCTGAGGCAGATCTCTCTAACACAAAGACTAATCCAAAACACCTACATTTGTATTTGCATGGCTGGATACCAATACTGAAAAAAGCTAAAAAGCTGATATGTTAAAAAGACCAAACGGCAGACATATAAACTTGGTGACTAGCTGATGAAATTAGGTTGCTTTCACACCTACCCCGTTTGGCTCAGCTAAAACAAACCGTGGTTCTTTTGTCTGGTTATGGGCTTTGTTTGGGCTCGTTTGAGAGTCTATTGAACTGTGCTGTACGCCAAACGGGGCCATTCCTATGTTTGCAGGGACCTATGTTCCAGATCAACAGATTTATATGGCACATAATGCTAATGTTTGCAAAGGTTTCTATGTTTCCAGAGTCCTTTGTTTGTAAGGCACTATGCTCTCCAACTCTATGCAGCACATAATGGGAACATCAGTGATCTTCAAACCAAAGACAAGATATTTGATCATAGATATGTGTCTTTAGCATGATTTCACAAGCTAAATTACATCATATACTGTACATCTGCTGATCTTGCACTGGAAGCAGTCTTATAATAATCAATATTCATTCCTCAACCCCCATCTCTTCATCCTCCACCCTTCTTCCACTTATTCTTTCATCCCTCTTCCTTCCTCCTCTCCCATCCCTTTATCCCTATACCGTCAGCCCTGTTCCTTTAACTATTTTAAATCTGCATTGTTAGTGGTCTTTCTCAGTGATCACCAGAATTTGATTTTCCCACTTAGGTCCTGACAGTGGACTGATGATGATGATCACCAATACTATCAAATCAGTTGCTGTCACTGGCCTTATTGGTTGTAAATGACTTTTGGGATCAAAAACTTGATGAGTCATTGTCAATTATAAGCCCACATATTTAGTTCTCTTTTAATCACTGAAGTTCGCCATGACATGATTATTGCATCAGTGCAGCTTTTTACCATAAACAAGCAAGCGTACTTATTGCTATTCTAGTATATTTGATGGTAGTCATGCCACATTCCCTGCACATTTCATGCCAATGTTCCCAATGAATGCAGCCTGGAAGCAATTACACAGTGCAGTTGCATTCAAGTGGGCTCGTCCCTCTGGACTTCATTAAATTTCTAGCTACAGTTAAATAAAGTTGCAAGTAACATTTGACATAAGGTGCTTATTGAGTGGAGCTGCGCTCAAGTCTGTTTATCCTTATGAACTTCATTTAAATACTTGACTCCAATTGAATGAACTTTCTTATGCTGTTTTAACCCCGTGTGACACATGCAAAACACTGTCAAAGAAGCTATTAGAATAATAGCAACCAATTGAGACGTTTTCATTGTTATTCAACAACTGGAAGACCCCCGAGACCTCTGAGAGAGGAGCTGACCCCATTGTTGGCTCACAGAAAATGGAGGTTAATGATAATTGAATATTTGAAGAGGAAGCTGAATAATAACAGCTATGGAACAACAGCAATTTGAAAGTTGTGGGTGGACAAAGGAAGAGAATTACCTTCTTTTTCTGATGGGTAATTACATATAGAAAAGACACATAAACACACCCACATTTATCATGCACACTATTACCAAGTTCTCTTTTCATGGAATATGGAATTATTCTGTATAATTTTCTCTCTGTATTGTTCCCTACAGACTCAAATTATCCTGCTGCTAAATAGAGCATTTAGCATAAATGGAACATGAGTGGAACTTTGGTCTGTACACTGAACAAAACTTTATCATTGTAAAAGCCTCATGTGAACTGATTTGACCGAGGTCCTGTATATACCTGACGTTAACTTGTGGACAGCTCTAAGTGGAGGCATGAATGCACCCAAGACACACTGAGATCGGAACACTCAGACTATGGTTTGTTCCACAGAACCATCTGGGAAGTTGTCCTTAGAAACCGTTATCACATCCACGCCTCTTTTATTCCTTTTCCTCCTTTCTCCAAACAGGTACTGCAGCTGCTGAAAAAAAACAAAGTGTTGGTTTTCTCTGGCGCTTCAAAACTGAAACATGGTTGGAGTGAAGCTTCTACAGCCTGATCATAGCATACATGTTCAGCAAAAGGTGGGACCATTTCTGCTTGTTCTCAGCATTAAGTCAATCAGTTTTTATGTTGTCTTTTCTCTTGGATGCGTCACGCTTTTGAAAGAGCACTTTGAATGGCCCCCCAAAAAAATTTGGCCTGCCTTCAAAACATGGGTAGTTTTTTGTTTTTTTTAAACACATTATACATATTAGAAAATAGTTGCTGAAAACATGTGAAAAGACTGAGAACTATGTAGTACTCAATTGTGAAGTGACACACTTTTAAACCAGATTTTTTTTTTTTTTAGGCGGAACTCAAACAGCCAGAGCTGTGGTCCCTCAACACTATCCGAGCCCCACGAACCAAAAGATTAATAACACGTCCCCAGTATTTCAGAGCAGAGAGAACCGCTCATTTTTTTTCATGATTTTTGAGACCTATTTTATACGGTTGACAAACTTAGAACACATACTTATTGTTCCTTTACAAACTTGATGTTAGAATGTGCACATCTGTAGGGAATCTCTGACCCATGCGTACGAACATGGAGATGGAGTACTGGTGACTCATTTGTTCTGATTCTTTCTTTCTTTCTTTCTTTCTTTCTTTCTCTGCTAAAAGTGTGCCGCAAAAACTGTAAGATGAAACTCACCAAAACGAGCAGGCAGGTGGTAAATTCCACCCACTACTCAGGCACAAAAAACGATTATATGGTCAATTATTGATGGCAAGGTGGCACTATAACAAACAAGTTTATCTTTTTTGCAATTATCTTGAAAATGGCTTAATGCAGACTCAAAATTTGTTCACCTTTTTAATCGGTTAATTCATCTGCATCTTTTTTCAGTTGGTCTTCTTCTTTTTGCAAATTTGTCTGAGACCATTGGGCCAATCAACACAAAAATGACACAGGATCATGAAGAGACTTGATCTAAAGTTATCAGAGGGATTCTCGATACATCAGTCTGTTTCAATTTTACGAGCCAATCAATTTTTAGCAAAATATCTGGCTATATTTGTACTTGTGCTTGTAGTGTGCCATAACTATTCCATAAGCACCTTTATATTAAAAAAGATAAAAGCCATCTTAAATCAAAGTCTGCTCAATATTTCATCAGCTCTGTCTCATCATCACATTCCCCACCCCCGGAGCGCAGATGAGACAGACCAGACAGTATGAAATGATCATCATCGGTTGTAGAAATCCGAGATTACATCAAGTAGCATTAGCAGTGATTCTGATACTGTGCATATTACCTGGAGTGAACATGACTGTGCTGTCAGCTGCACAGATTGCACTGAAGACATGTCAGAGCTGCCACACACACACTCTTCCTTCTGCAGTCGCCTCACCCACCACATTTTCACCACCTTTCTGTTGTTTGTGACCCCCCTGCTGTGATCAACAAAGAAAAAATGTAAATGTCCTTTCTGACCCAAGCCTTACCCACATGAACCACGATTTATGTGTCAGAAAAATTACTATTCTTCTTCTTCCTCTTGGTTGTTGCCATGAAACACTGTCACGTACCACGGAGCAGCAGGCTCTGTTATATGCACCAACATTAATGTGCTGCTTTGCATCGACCATTTAAAGTTGAACGTGAACGTGTATGAGGCCGATCCACATGTGCACATTTACAGATGAACTGTGATTCATGAAGGGAAAATTGCCCAAAGATATTTTTGGGTCTTGTGACACAACCACTCTTAGCATGGATCCTATGCATTGTGTTGTAAATGAGACCCCAGTAATGAGTATTTTATGCATATATAAATGTAGTTGCAGTGAAACTAGCCATCAGTGACAGAGCAAGTAAAGGTTTGGATACTACAAACAATAAAAGATCAATGAGATATCATAACGGTCTAATGAGATTTCATAGCTATATATACCATACAGGCCGTTTAATCACCATTTAATATTGTCATAAAAATCATCCTTTTCTAACGGGTACATTTGTACTGTGTTAACAAATGTGTGTGTCAGTGACTCAGATGTTTGTTTTCAGACAACAGTTTGGCTCCATTCTTCTGCATTAACCCAGAATAACATCATTATGTAGAGTGATGAAAGATCAGCCACTGTGTGTGGGTGTGTGTGTGTGTGTGAGAGAGAGAGAGAAAGAGAGAGAGAGAGAGAGAGAGAGACAGAGAGAGAGAGAGAGAGAGAGAGAGAGAGAGGGGAGAGAGAATGGGCATTCACATGGGTGTATGCATGCATACATGCATGGGTGGCCAGCTGTATCTGTAACATCTAGTTGTGATGGAGGGCTTCGTCTGGACCCTAAATAACAAGGCAGATTTTTTGGAAATTTTTCAGTTCTTGACAAATATTCAATATCACTCACAGGCCCTGCTTACACCTGGTATTAGCGTGTGTCTTGGGTAGTCTGATCACCAGTGGAGAGCTCTAAGTACAGGTGTCAGTGTAGCTAAGATGCATTGAGGACACATTGAGATCCAGTCATTCAGGCCACATTTGGCTGATGTATTGGAATCAATCAAGAAAAATGTCAGTGATCTATTATCAAATAAAGATAGGAAATATACCATAAATAACTTTTATGAGCACACTCTGCGGGTTATCTGTTATTCAAGTATATGTGTTTAATATGTAGGCCTTTATGTATGTTTCAAAGCTAAAACACATTTTTATTCTTTGGCTTTTAACAGTGAGGGTAGTACTATTCTTGTAATTTTGCTTTTATGGTTTTTATGTTCTTATTGTGTTATTTTTCAATATTATTTTTTATGTGTTTTTCTTTTCTTTTTTTCCTTTTTATTGCTATACTTGATTGTACAGCACGTGCCCTATAAATAAATTTGGATTGGATTGGATTGCATAGGCTATGTAAGGTTGTCAGACAAGATGCAATATGTTGCTGTGTAATTACAGGTTTGACTAGGGGGTGAAATGCATTTTGTATTGTTTGGTATAAGAAAAAGTTATAATGATTAAATGATTAATTGATCATTAATGTTAACAATGACACCTAATTCTTGTAGATGGAGTACACATGAAATGCATTGCCTAATATCCTCCAGCTTCTCTGTTTAAACTCTCTGTGATTTACAGATTTTCCTTATGAACAGATGGCTTTACTTGTTGCAAGCAACCCCTAACTACTTGCCATTAGCTAGTTAGCTCAGTCCTTAATATTTGCAGTGTTTTTGCTTACAATTTGCAAGCCTAATTAATTCCCATTGATGGAGTACACATGAAATGCACTGCCTAATGTCCTCCAGCTGCTCTCCTCAACTAGTTTCCTCATGGACAGATGGCTTTACTTGTTACAAGTACTGCTAACTAGCTGCCACTAGCTAATTAGCTTAGTTGGCTGTGCAACTAGTGGTTCTGTTGTTAGGTGACTCTAATAGCTGAGTTCAGAACACCAGGATGGTGTTGATGTTTCACTGGTAGAAAGCTAACAAAAACTCGACCGCAGAGAATAAGTTAGGTTTAGTTGTCAGTTGAAATGTCCTTCAGAGGGCTACTTTTTACTTTTGAACTTTGAGTACATTTCAGTGCCTGTACTTTTTCACTTTTACTTGAGTAGAAAAGCTGAATCAGTATTTTTACCAACTACTTTTACCTGAGTGTTTTTTTTATTTTTTTTTAAATTTTTTTACAAAAGTATCTGCACTACTGTATTACTTCAGTAATGAATGTGTGTACATGTGCCACTTCTGCCATTTGGCCTTTCTAAAAGTAAGTGGTTACTTGAGACGCATTCTAATGGCAGGTGTGAATTACCATACAGTACATAGAGCTGACTGGATCACTCAAGACTCAGGTGTAAACAGGGTCATAGATAAATCTGTTACTTGAGTTGTCAGTTATGTGGGAAACATCGTCTATCGCAGTTTCCTTGAGGACTGAGCACATTTCCTGTGCATTCACCTGTTTTGGGCGATAATCTCATTTAGAGAGAAACTTCTTGCACGGTATCACTTTTACTCTCTGATGAGTTGTCATTTCACTCACTCAAATGTCAACCATGTAAAAATTTTCCCCCCGCACATGAACAGAAGATGATAACAACCTTGGCTGGACCCTGTACTCCTTGTGACCCAGTTTATATCAGCGTACTTGATGATTGCAAAGATGGCAGTGATGATACACCCTCACACTTGAGTGGCTGGTACATATTGAGCTGTAAAAAGGCCAGCAGGCTTGTCCTTGGATCAAGGCACCAGCCCATACAATTTAATGGCACATATACCCTTCCTGGGTTTACAGTGTGTTTGTGGCTGAGGGAGTGTGTGCATTTTAATGGTACCTATAACTTGTGGGGAAAGGAGCATAGCAGAGGTGAGTGGAGCGAGGTGGAGGATGCTGTTAGGGCCACAGGTTCAGTGCAGACACTCTCAGCGGTGGACAGAATGTTTCTTATTCTAACAGTGAGTCCCTGTCAGAAAGAAGTAGCACTGAAATTACATTTAGCTCAGAAAGGTGGTCGGGGTACAAAGTCAAAGCTATCTCATCACATTTTCATTTATTGTATTTTAGAAGTGTGAAGAAAATGGTCAGGCTGAAACGGTTTGTTAAAGAGAACTCTGATTAAAAGGATGGTTTGGATTATTGGAGGTGGGTTTGTGTGAGGTACTTATCCACAATCAGTGTATTATCTACTGTCGATGGCGGTCTCCACGCTTCCACTTTGGAGAAGCAGAGTGGAGCACCAGCTCAGGGTCAGTGGCAAAACATATTTGAGCCACCTTAAAAAACAATCAATATCATTTTTACCTTCCTGTCTGACAGCCTTTCTGACAGGAAACAGCTATCATAAGCCAAACATCACTTTTTCCCCAAACCAATCAGACTCCATTGGCAAAATCAGTAATTTTACATTGCGGTGTTTAAAAAGGTTAGTTTGGATTCCACAAAGTCACACAAACTAACCAATATAGGCAACAGTAGACCAACAACTCCAACTCCTGTGTTCTGTGAGGTAAAATTGTTGTTTTTGCGTGTGTGTGGTTGGTATGAAAAGGCTTACAGCAGCAGTTTCCAGTCAGAAAAGGCTGTCAAACGACAAGGTGAAGAGGTGAAAAAAATGCTGAATATAATGTACACTTCAACTGATATCCCTTTTTTAGATTGCTAAAACACATTTTGCTGCTGACCCTGTCCACACGAGTACATTGCTTAGCTTCCTACTGTGCCTTTGACTAAACACCTCATACAGCCCTATTTCAAATAAGCAGAACTCTCTCTTTAAAGGTTCTGCTCGTAGAAAATAAGAACAGGATAAAAGAATAATTAAAAGTGAAAACTCACCTGAATGTGTCTTCCTATGTCTCAGTTACTCTGGATAAGCCAAAGCTGTGTTTCAGTTGTCAATCGAACAATTTTCTAATAAAGGAATAGCCCCCCTCTGAAAACTGTTGGCAGCAAGATCTGGACTAACAGGAACACTGATTCTGGACTTAAATGTTTTTGCTGATATTTTCTGAATGTCATTTTTCAATGTTGTGAGCGTCACAAATTAAATAACCTTTCCATGGCAGGCATTTTTTACTTGTCACTGAAGGGGAGCCACAGTTGTAAGTAATATCTTTAATAATGGCTCAGTTCCATTACATGTCCCAGTAAGCCATGACAGTGACCAAGTATGCACAATACCAGAGCCACTGGAACTGCAACACCTAAAGAGAATGTATTTGTTAGTGTCATTGGTTACACCTGCGTTGCTCCCACATGACAGGTCAAAATGTTTGCTGTGAAAAGTGTATATTTGGTTTGAGGCAGAAATCAGAGACAAATACGACCAAACTATCTGCACATTGACATATCAGTAAAGGAAAATGAGAAATCTTTAGCAATGTGGGTAACCTGTCCCTGACATGCAAACACACACACATACACACAAACCATAGTGCACACAACACATATACTGTAGCCAGTCTAGTACAAGTTACACTGTATGGCACAATTGCATGGAGAGGCCTTTTATTTATGTTCAATATAATTACTACTAAAGGGACAATTTACTCCCACATCAAAAATATATAACATATTTTTCCTCTTACCTGTGGTGTTCAGAGTGCCAAAAAAATAAAATAAATAAAGATCTGAGATCTGGTTACACAATCCACAGACCTTGTTGTGAACAGTTTCATGTAGGAACGACTTTCTTTCTAGTAGAGAGAAAGTACTTTGGGTTTATTCTACTGCTTTGAGCAACACAACCTGAGTGTTATCTAGTTCCATCATAGTGCAGAGGTGGCAGACATCTCTACAGCTGATATCTCCAAAACTCTGCAAATCAAACCGAAACTATCTGGATGGATAAAGAGCACTACAGGTAAGAAGAAAATATGTATTTTTGAGCTCAGCTCTTGGAATAAGAGCTGAGATTTGGTCATGCTCAGCGCGTCCTCAGTTTGTCACAGTGCCTTTGAAGAGCAGCATCTTGCTATTGACACAGCTCTGTCAGACCAAATAGGAGTTCAACAGTGTTGTCAAACTTGTCAAGCTCATTTGTGTAAAACAGGTATAGTGAAAACACAAAAATGCCTCTGATTTTCTGAAGGTACTCCTATACTTTAAAAAGCGTGCAACATTAAAGGGGAAATACGGAATACATTTATTGTAATACATCATAAAATTACCATGATGTGTTATCAGAGATTAAGGAAACGTGTTGAGAAAGTTGAAATGTCGTCCAACATCAACACTCGAGCTGCGCTGTCCTTTCAAATTTCTATTATAGGCTGGGATAACTGTTTATGTTTGCCCATTTCATATTGATTAATGCTGAAATGAATGCCGAATGTTCGCCTAATGAGTTAGTGTCTGTTTATGAATTGTAAGAAATCATCAATAATCTTGTAGAAGCTGTAGATGTTTATAACGCTTCAATTGAGCAAAATGAAAATGGAGTTTGGCAGGCAGTGAGACAGGCAGCCACTTGACTCAAAGTCCAGTGTGTGTTATTTCAGAGCAGTGGGCTTTTGACAGACAACTGACAGTTAGAAACAGCTGATCAACTTACAGTGGAGGACTCACTGTGGCAGGTTTTTGACAATTTAAAATGTCCCATGTGTCAGCCCAAGCTTTCCAGAGTCTGGGGAGGAGGAGACAGGCGTAAACAACTCACTTCAACCATAGACTTTACATTAAATAGGATTTCAGCTTTTTTAAGATAAAGTCTATGGCTCCAACTTGCTGTTTGTACTGCTGTACTCATTTTTGCCTGTGCAGTTGCTACATATTTAAATAGTATCTACTGTAAGACCTCAAACAAAAATAGGAATAATCACAGTTTTTTTCCCCAGATGCCTTTTATTGTTGTGTGTGTATGTAGTTTATGTTTATGTATGTAGTAATAATAAACATAACTCTAAGTAACTTCAGACACAAATATGAAGCCACATAATTGCACACAGTCGATGGAAAGATGCTTGTGAACAAGTTGACACAACTTGCCCCAGGAACCATGAATACAGGTGAAGGCCAATTGAAAATTCCAATTTTCAATAATCTGTTCCAATTCTAACAGAGACTTAAAAAAAAAAAAAAGGGGGGGG
>JAJHUR010129428.1:1429-12870 GCA_027495735.1 Lutjanus campechanus | reverse complement strand
TTTTTTTTTTTCATTATATGAAATCTTAATTAAACCAAACATTTTGCTTGCATGCAGGCCAGTGACAAATGGGAGATTTTTTTAGAGCCGAGCCTGACAAATGAAATAATTTTTTATGCTGTTATAGTGACAGGGGAGATGCTGAGGCTGTTCAGCTTGACCATCTATCACGCAATCTCTGACACCGAGGGTAAATCAATCAAAAAGATGACCTGGAGAGAACCAGTGTGCTCGCTGCGTGGCCTTACTTCCCTGCCAAATGCCATTTTCAAGCAGCTGAGAAGTCTGAATATCACTGCGTCTTGTAGAGAAAATGCATATGCTCACCTGATGACCCATAGTGAGAGCGAAATGCACGTTGACAGAGAAATGGAGTAAGGGATGGAAAGCACAGGGGGAGAGGTGGGAGAGGAGGAAGAGGAGAAGGAGGGGTGAAATGGAAACGTCGCCAAGGCACAATGGAACTATATAAATCTAAGCGGGTGCATTTGATCATGGGCTTTTGACAGAAACAGGGATGGAAGAATATGGTCGAGGGCGGGGATGCGGAGGTGAGGAAGTGTAATGCCACGAAGTGACTAGCTACTAGACGTTTTGTGATTTTGTGCACGTCCAGAACACTGCCTCTTTGTCATGCCAAAGTACAGCGGTGGCAAGGGTATAGCGCTGTGATATTTCCAGCCCGCTGCAGTGACACATATAGTTGCTTCAGGCCATGCAGGTTTAGTTAGAGTCTGACTCATGGTCATGATGTAGTGTCTCATACAGTGATAGCTTTGAGACATATGAGCTGGTATTTCCAGTGCCAAGACACGGGCCGCCATTTCCCCGGTTGGATTAAAAACCATTCCCGAAGGAGTGCTCTGGATTGATTGTGTTCTTAGGTTTAGGCGCAGGTCTAAACCAATGCTGTCACACCGATTCCTAACATGCTCGTGACAAAGAATCCAACGAGCAGAGCATGAAAAATGAATAGCTCGTATTAGATTTGTTGGGCAAGTTCTGGGCTGGGTAAGAACATAACCAAGTCAGATACAACAGAAAAACAAGCCTAAAGCAAATAAATAGAAGTTGTTTAGTTCAGATTTGAATGTGAAGCCACCGTTGAAGGCATTCAGTTGATAGTATAGTTCTAAAGCAAATCTTTGTACTTTTACATCAAAATGTAAATGTTACTTGCAGAGGGGCATTCTACCAGTTTTACATAGGGCCGGGAAGATACACTTCTCTCCTGCTTCAATAGCATCACAATACTTGGTTGGCAATTTAAAATATATTGTGGATCTTAAAGCGATATTCCACTTTGCCAGAATAAGTCACTCAGTATGTAGTGGAATATCGCTTTAAGCTTTGCGATTCTACAAGCATTGTGGTTTGATAATGCAATTTAATGTTTTTTGTTTGCCTTTTTTAATGCCAGACATCTTACACTTCTAGAGACTGTTTACTATGAGTAAGTTTTATGAGTCCAGCAGCATCATTGCGAAAGTGCATATAAAAGTAGTAAATTAAATACCTTTTGACATAAAGTGCTACATTTAGATAGTGATAAGAAGACAGTGCTATGAGAAAACAGTTGGGCTGCAAGATATTGTAAAAAACTTCATACTGTGATTTTTTTTTAAATTTTTTTTTTGACTGAAATTGAAATTAAAATATGCAATACGAATGATCACTTTTTCATTACAATTTTCATTTTTACTGGGAAAAAAAGGATTAAAATCATGATGATGTGATATTTGTTGGTGTCTGTACCAAACAAACATGTTTTCCTAATTCACACATGATTTTTAGGCCAGGCCATGTATGCAGCACTGAAGCACCTCATTATAAACGCTGTTTTCTCACACATTTTTCCTTTTTCAAAAAACTGCAATTTGGTTCTGATTCTGCAATTTGAATACTGCACTTGGCCATATTGCAATTTCGATAATATTGTGATTAAATGTGCAGCCCTAGAAGATAATAAATTAAAAAAGATGGTGATCCAAAATTAATGGAGCCCTTGAAAACTGCACATAGAACAACAAGCCTTTAATTGAACATTCCTTCACACATCGAATTGAACTGAATTTTGAGTTTGAGGTTGCTGTGGCTGGTCAGTGTGGAGTGTTGCAGGCAGAGTGGCAGGTTGAGTTAGCACCATGAAGTCAGCAGCTATTAGGACGTTTCCACAGATAACACCAAAGACGTGCCTGAAAGTAGGAGCACGCATGCCGTTTTATGTTAAGCTTGTAAAATAAAATTTAGCCATTTAATAAAGGGATAGTTCACCCCAAAATGGAAATTCAGTCAATATCTACTCACTGATTGAAGGGTTTATTTTTTCAGTCCACAAAACACTGCTGGAGTTTCACAGGAAAACAGCGTTGCAGAATCTCACACAATTTAAATGAATGGTGACCAGTTTTCAAACAGAAAAACAACCAAAAAAACATAAATGCTTCCATACTGCTCGTCCATCAAAAATCTATGAAATCGTTGTCTCTATAGTTCTTTTCCCTTTAAAAAGAGTTCTGTGAAACAAGCGATCCACTAAGTTGAATGTTGAACCTTGGCTACATACAGGTTTGAAAAGTATCAATAATGTTCGAATTAGCCACACAAAAGAATGTATCTTGCACATCAGATCCTTTTGACAAAATTCACTGATTTTTCAACACCCAAAGAATATTCCAATTTTCATTTTTATTTTCTCGCCAACCAGTTACAGTATATTTATAAATGGATTAATCACACAACACAGCCTCAATCATGGACAGAACTAGAACAAGCACAATGGAAACTCATCTTAATATCCGATCTCCCATTTCTCAACACAAGTTTAAAACTTCACAGCACGTTCAACAATACAGTAATCTCAACAACTCTGACAGCTTGGTGGAAAATCAACAAGCTCTTCAAATCCACATTAACCCCCTGCAAATACACCCCTATTTGGAATAACCCGAACTTGACACAGAAAAATTCACCCCTAGATTTCGTCACCTGGAAAAAAAATCAGTTCTCAAAGCCAAAATCAATATAACCAATTAGGGCTGGGTATCGATTCAAATTTCAAGAATCGCTTCGATTCCGATTCTTGAGATTCAGAATCGATTATTTCGATTCGATTCGATCCGATCCGAATCTCGATTCGGGTTAGTGTTATTAAAACCGTTTTTTGAGCTGTTACCTGATTGTCTAGTTGTGCAACATATTAATAATAGTTTTATATTGACATTTTTTGCGTGTCACCACAACGTAGTGCGGTTCACATACCTTGATGAGCCGCCTGAAGCCCAGGTTTTCAACAACGGAATACGGGACCATAGCACTGCAAATGAAGCCCGCAATCGCCTCGGTTATTTTGTTAGCGCGTGGAGAGCTAGCTGGTAGTTGTAGAGCTTCCTTAAGTTTTTTCTGTTACGGTCCGGTGGGCTTGGACATGATGTCTTGGTGGTGTCGCTGCATGTGGTTCCTGAGGTTGGTCGTGTTTCCGCAAAACTTTACCTCCATCTGGCATATCTTGCAAATTGCTTTGCTCTTGTCAAGCTCTTTTTTTGCCTCGTTGTTTCTAAACTCGAAATAGTTCCAGACATCCGCTTTGAGCGACTCTGGCCTTTTCAAAACTGGAGTTCGGCTAACTTCACTGCTACCGCCCGACGCCATGTTGTTATGAGAACTCGCAGCGTCTTCACACCGCGCCTGCGCGAGTCACGTCACTAGTGGGGTTAAAGTTCACCCAGGAAAAAATATAAAGAAAATATATATATATATATATATATATTTGGACGTGCAAATCGATTTTTTTTTAATTAAAATGAGAATCGATTTAAAATCGGCGGATCGATTTTTTCAACCCAGCACTATAAATAATAACCTACAACCCTCCAGTACTGACAGAAGAATTATTAGAGATTAAAAACACAAAGAAACTACTGTCCAAATTATACAGACTATTACTAAACCAAGACACAACCATATCACTTCCCACACAAAAATAGGAAAATGACCTACTGGTCAGTCCCAATGCCGATTACTGGTCACAAATCTGCCGGAACACCTTCACAATATCAAAAAATACAAATATACATCTAATACAGTATAAAGTTATCCACAAAACTCACCTCACCACACATAAAATACATAAAATGGGACTCACAGACACAGACATTTGCTCATCATGTACACTAAACACTGTAGACAATTACTATCATGCCATGTGACTATGCCCCCCAGTACAAACTTTCTGGGAGGGGGTCATTGAAAAAATGTCAGATCTCTTGGGATGCAGCCTTCCATTATCCCCTCACTCTGTTTACTTGGAGACCTCACAGTAATTAACCCAGCACCCAATAATACCAGACCAATACTTATAGCCATAACCACTGCCAAAAAGACCATACTCAGGAACTGGAAAACAAGACACAAACTCAGCACATCACACTGGTTAAATATCCTTACAGAATACATATCTATGGAAAAGCTCTCAGCCACTCTCCAAGACCAAACTCATTATTTTGAAGCAACCTGGACCCCTCTTCTTCTCAGAGCCCTACACTTGTTGCCTGTGAGCCCGTGCCCCCAACCTGACAAGTGATGTCTTAAAAGCATTAACGTTCTTGTTATTATCATTATTTTTTTTATTATTTTATCTTATTTTCTTTCTTTTTCAATTGCTTATTAGTTTTTCTTCATTATTTTTTATTCTACATAAGGTTTTACCCCTAAACCTCATACATTTTACTCATCCACACACTCAAGCAATAGTATTCTTTATCATACATTCTGAACACTTGTGACTGATACTCCCTACTCCTGTCTCATTTGTGTTTTATTACTTGTTCTGTTTACACCTTTTTTAGTTTTACTATTATTGTTTTTGTTGTTGTTGTTTTTGTTTTGTTTGTCTCTTGTTATTGTTTTCCATTGTTTTTTTTAAATTTCTTGTTATTTCTTGTTTGTATTGTTCGTATTGCACTTTACTCCTTTGTATGTCTTGTTAAATGCTTGCAAATAATTTTTTTTTTTTAAAACACCCAAAGAATATTCAGTTCTATGAATATGTTAACATGGAATATATCAAAAGAAAGAACAGATCTTCCAGTTTCAGACACAAAAAAACATTTTGCTCCAGCTTCATTCATTCTTTTCTATAACCACTTGAATGTTAATTGGTTGCATAAAAAAAAAACACTTTTCAAACAAAAAAATGAGAAAACTGCATTTTGTGAAAGAAACATTTTTAAGCAGTAAATTTACGTTTTTATTTTTGTTTTTTGTTTTTTTGTTTTTTGTTTTTTACTTCATACGACGTGTGTGATATCACTGTCACCAGTGTGGCTAACGTTTGCTGTGTGTGTCCCCAGCCCCCTGGCCAAAACACTGTCCGAGACGCCTGGAGGCTGGAGTGCTCCCTGCCCCAGCAGCAGCATGAGTCCCAGAGGCTGGTATGTGAGCAGCCTCGCTCTGTCCCGCAGATCTGCAGCTGAGCACCAATGTTTTCATCTTCTGCTTCTTCTGCTGTTCAATTCCAGCAGTTCTCTTCTTCTTCGAGTGGCAGATTTTGTCAGATGACGCATCACAGTGTCCCCTACCGACTGCCAGTAAAAACAGCAATAGATGGGATATTTTGTCAATGGCGGGGAAGCGTTGTGTCTTAAATAACGAGATATCTTTTCAAAGGCGGGAGATACAACTGAGATACAAGTAACTAGCTGCTCGTATGCAAAGCCTGACAAATGAGAGATCAGAGCATCCCGAAACTCACATTTTGCTTCTAGTTGAGAAGTTCACAAACTTTAGGGGTCTCGGTTGTTGTTTGGCTGTCAAAGTTATAATCAGTTGTCTGCACAAAGGTGTGCATCTGGGCCAGGGACTCTTCATAGGACATGTTGAACATGAAGTGGGATTTAAACGGTTGATCAAATGCAGCTAGGGAGCTGGTTTCCTGGCAAGGGATGAGCTGTTTGTTCACAACAAATTACTAAGTGTCAGTCCTGTTATTTGTTCTGCTTACAGCAAGGAGCTGCTGACCCTCTCCTTCTCTTAGCTGGTCATCAATGCTGCAGCATGACTGCAACAAACAAATTATTACACTGAAAGAGTGATGAGACCATTTCATGGAGTGAGGTAAAAAATGTGATGAAAGGATGTGATGAACTAACAGAAAGTAAACTCTCATAATTATTAACTCGCCTAGCCACTGCTTCCTGAATGACTTGTCAGTAAGAAATATTCATGTTTAAAATTAACCTGCTGTGGTAGTTCTAACATAGCTCTGCTTGTGATGTACTGTTCTTTATTATACTATTCTTCCACCAAATTAAACATATATATGCATATTTTCTAATTGAAGGTAAACCCACTAAAAATAGGCAACTGACTATATCAGGGTTCCCACTCTTTTCTTGAAATTATTTTCCAGGACTTTTCCAGGACATTTTCAGGACTTTTTCAGCTGCTACAGTATGAGCCAAGTTATCACAACATACACTAATAAATTCCACCCCCAAGCTTTGGAGAAGTGATTTTCTACAATTGTACCTTATATTTTGTACATTTAACCAGATTGCTTCAATGTTTATTCCTCTCCCTCTTTCTCTCTTGTACTTTCTCCACAAAATATTTTTATATGTTCAATAAATCACCAAAACAATTTCCTTTAGTTCATCTGTTTACTGTTTACTTACAGTTTACTTTGTGCATCTGACACCTGCATTCTTAAAGTAAAAATCAAAATCACTGCATTTCACACAGTTAGATGCTAAACTGCATTTTGTTGCTCCAGTATTGGTCATTTTAGGTTACTCTAGTCATCTTGATGATGACTAATATCTCTAGCTAGCACCATAGTATCATATTGAATCTGAAATATATTTATTTCTAACTCTCAGACATAAATATTGTTTGCTAGCTATCTTCTTAGTCTGGCTTTTATGTAATGTCTTACTATTATAAATTTATGGTTATCACTTTATACTTATTCTATTTATTAATTTAGCCATGTTGAATCCCATTCATTTATGCTAACAACATTGTTCAAATGAACATGCAAGTCTTCAGTTTTCACTGCCCTCTTTCCTCGTTTAGGCTAAGGGGTGTGCCTCTTCGCTGTGGTCTGTGTGCATCTCACTCATGGATATATAAGATCTCATTTGGATGTTGACATCTAAATTACTTTCATTGCAAAGTAGCTAGCTAAAAACTGCATGAAAAGTCAGAGCTCTGCTCTCTGTGCACGTACACAGTATTTTAATAGAGCTGAATTCCTAATCAAGTTTTTCTCATTCACATATTTTCTGTTTCTGCTGTCGGACAATGGAGCAAATATGAAATACTGCGTGAAACGTGGCCCAATAAGACTACCTGTTACTGTACCCGTCGCTATCTCGAAGCTGTCATGGTCGCTGTGGCTCTACTGAAACCAGAGATGTATTTCATCTCAGAGCGCACAGCCAAAAGTGACGGCACGCCCACTACAGCTCTCCGTTGCTCCTCTGTCACTCAACAGAGGAGACAGAAAGAGGGAGAAAAACCTCACACTCGATATACAGCGATACAACAACACTCTTGGACTGAAAGTCGCTAGTTTTGGCGCTTCTTTGAAGAAAATAAATCCTTACTTGGGTCTGAAAAGTCGGTAAATCTAGCAACAAAGTCATATGGAAACACTGGGCAGCAGAACTGCTCTAAGGCAATATGCAATTTGATTGGTTGGTAGCGTCACATGGGGCGCTGTGCCGGCTAGAAGCAGAGATGAAGCAGAAAAGCGCTACAGCTCAATGTTGCCCATTAAAGTTAGCTGAAAACAGACATACATGCGTATGTTTAACCCGTTTGCGTTCACCCACAAGGCAGGGAGAAGCAGAGGGAGGAAAAATAATTTTCCAGGACAACTCAAGCTTTTCCAGGACATTTTACTTTTTTTCTCATTTTCCATGTGTTTTCCATGACTGGAAAATTGGTCAATCATTTTCCAGGTTTTCCAGGACCCGTGGGAACCCTGCTATATGACTTTCTGTTGTTGTTTCTGATGTGTCACATTTGACCTCACAAATGCCCCAGAAAACAGGGTTAGACTAGTCGACTAGTCTTACAGTAAGAAAACACTTGGAAAGCAGTTAAAATTACTACTAAGGACTTAAAGCAGAATATTTAAAATCAGAATCTCTATTATCATTAAACATTAAAAATTAACCACTAAAGATGCCATTTACGCCATGTTTTTAGCAGAAATGTCAAGTGTAGCATGTAGCCAGTAGGATGTAAACATGGTGTCGATCTCACAAGACTTCGTATATATCCTAATGGATGCACGTGCAGAAGTCTCGCGAAATCGACGCCATGTTTACATCCTACCGGCTACATGCTACACTTGACATTTCTGCTAAAAACATGGCGTAAATGGCGTCTTTTGCAGTTAATTTTTAATGTTGCGGCTCGCGGACACTTGAATTACACCACACGAGCAGAATGGAGACATTTTGTGTTTATTTTGTGTGCTTTTTTTAACGTTTTATCCGTGGTCACCGTTCACTGCCATTGTACTGGATGAGGCTGCTACCCTGTTTCTCCTAAAACTCCAGGATTGTTTTGTGAACTGAAGACCTTCACCCATCATCACATCGGCATAGTGGTGAGTACATACTGAATGGCTTATTCTAACAAGGTGGAATATCGCTTTAAGATAAAAAGCAATAATCATAACATGAACAACAGAGGTCAGCAACTTGTCTGACAAAGCAGTAAACTCCTTGCCTGGTTACAAAAAAGGGCAGCATTACAAATACATTACAATTCCAAATACCTCAAGTAACTTGAGTTGGGTCGGTTTCTGGTTTAACTGGATCAATTCAGTATATGAGCTGATTTTACACTCACTGACTTAACAGATTTTTCTCACAAATACTGTAAATTAAAGTGATATTCCACCGCTGAATGATCATCCACTCAATATGTACTCACCACTCTGCCGATGTAAGGATGGGTGAAAATCTTCAGTTCACAAAACAATCCTGGAGTTTCAGCACAAAACAGGGTTGCAGCTAATGGCAGTGAACGGTTTACATTTGGTCTCCGTTCACTGCCATTAGCTGCAACCCTGTTTTGTGCTGAAACTCCAGGATTGTTTTGTGAACTGAAGATCTTCACCCATCTTCACATCGGCATAGGGATGAGTACATATTGAGTGGACGATCATTCAGTGGTGGAATATCACTTTAAAGGGCCCATATTATGCAAAATGCACTTTTTCAAGGTTTTCCGGTGGAAATATGTGTCCCCGGCATGCCTACAGACTCCCCAGATGTGAGAACAGTGCGCTCTCTCCCTCTCTTGCTAGCTCCACCTTTCAGTGAATGCAGGTCAAATCATTTTGTTTTGATTGGGAACCCGTTATGACGAGGTAAAGGGAGACTGCCTTTCTGGGCAGGGAGCTCTCGTTAAGCTGCCGCCCCCTGCAAACCAGAGAGTCCGCCTCCCGGTCGCCACCCCACCCGCAAACCTCCCTCGCTAACGCTGCTCCAGTAAATAAAGATCATCTGACTCAGAGAAGACTCAATGGATTAATTTTGTTTTTGACGGAAATGACCCCACAGCACTGGGTAAAGTGATATGTGTGTGTGTTAACCACTTCATGGCGGTCTGCTTCATGAACGAGGGTCAGTACAAAGCCGGAGTCCCTTCCAAGAGTAAAACTGACGAATGGATCAGTGCCCTCTGTCCGAGACCGACTTCAAATGTGACAGCGGTAAGTTTTATCATGTTTATACTGCTTTGCTGTGTGTTTAGTCGGGTCGTTATGGCGTTAGCATCGCGGCTAATATGAGTAGCATCTACTACATGCTCACACATGTAATATTGAGGGAGAGTCAAGATAATCTGCGTAAACGCAAAGCTTCATATGAAGCTAATTAACTAAACCGAATAGTAAATTGGATGCTGGTGACCGTTTCTCATGCCACTTTTTGTGTGAGGTTTGTGTTGTTATGGACGCCTCCTGTCTCCTCTGTCTGCTGTGTAACTTAGATAAGCACCAAGCTGCTAAATTTGTCATACCTGAAATGTGTAGTTACCTGCTGCAGAATCAAGCCGACAAACTTGTATTCAGACTAAACCGGGCGTTGTGATTATCGCAGGTATGCGGCTGTGTTTATTTGTGCTTAGAATGTAAGAACTGAAATAGTCTGTTTAGTTTTATTTCTCCGGCTCACCCCCCCACCCCCTTTTATTCAGTGTTTACATTGCTTCCCCGCTGGTGCGCGCGCGCTAAAGTACAGTATGGTAACAGTAGTCTTACATTACATTACATTACAAACTCAGTGGGGGGTGCAGGACATGCAGGAGGAGCAGAGGGACATGACCATAACGATGACTGTTCTGCTTTGATATCAAAACAATTCATAAAATCATGTGACTACATGGGTTAACGATTTTTACTCACGAAAAGGGCATTGTGTATTGTAACAATGACCATGTCACACACACAGTAGCATTAGGCTCATAGCAGTGTATGATGACACATATTGTCTCAGTAGCATTTGAAAGACCCTTGTTACAGTTACAGTGTAACGTGATGAGTAGGGATTAGGGATGTATATCTCCACCACTGAGGCCGATTCGATACGCATCTCGATACGCAGCCACCGATACGATACATTAACGATACACTGAAGGCTCTGTCGATGCGATGCAATGCGATTTGCTCCTGTTCACGATACGATGCGATTCAAAAATGATTTGATAACGATATGACTTGCTTACAAAGAGATTCGGTTCGATATGATGTGATCCAGTTTGATTGTTAGTTGTGGTACGAGAGTGTGCCCATTAGGGTTGTGCCAATGGGCGATCCGATCGTATATTGATTTTTGATTTGATTTGATTTGATTTGTATATTGGCGATTGAAGGGATGAACGATAGTTTTTTTCCCTTGGCGATATTACCAGAGGTTGTGGCTAAGGCACAGTTAAGCGAGGGAGGGAGAGACAGACAGGCAGAGAGAGAGAGAGACTGACAGATAGGCAGAGAGAGAGACAGACAGGCAGAGAGAGAGAGAGACTGACAGATAGGCAGAGAGAGAGAGAGACAGACAGGCAGAGAGAGAGAGAGAGAGACAGGGAGAGAGAGAGAGAGAGTGAGAGATAGGCAGAGAGAGAGAGAGAGAGAGAGACAGACAGGCAGAGAGAGAGAGAGACTGACAGATAGGCAGAGAGAGAGAGCGAGACAGACAGGCAGAGAGAGAGAGAGACTGACAGATAGGCAGAGAGAGAGACAGACAGGCAGAGAGAGAGAGACTGACAGATAGGCAGAGAGAGAGACAGACAGACAGGCAGAGAGAGAGAGAGAGACAGACAGGCAGAGAGAGAGAGAGACTGACAGATAGGCAGAGAGAGAGAGAGAGAGAGAGACAGACAGAGAGAGAGAGAGAGAGAGAGAGAGAGAGAGAGAGAGAGAG
>JAJHUR010129427.1:4567-24335 GCA_027495735.1 Lutjanus campechanus | reverse complement strand
GGTCTCACGGCATAAACTATAACCCTCAACAAAATAATAAACGAAGGACAGAATAGTTCGTGGCCTGCAGTGTTCACCAGCGTCCACATTACTGAGGTCAAGGAAGTCAACTAGGGGGAAAAAAGGGGTGAGGGTGATACCAAGTGACAAAACAAAAAGGAGGCGCCACCGTGTGGCGTCAACTGGTAATGCTCTGTTATACTCTGGCTGTTACACTACCACAGGCTAACTTCAACCACTCAGATCAAACTCTTGCTGAAGCCGGTTGGGAGAAGAACAAAAATATCTTTTCTATAAAGAAAAGCTTTCAGTGTCGTTCTTTGCTCTTCTTTCATTGAAGAAATACTCTCCAGTTCTTCTATGGACGCTTCTCACTGTCATCACACCTAAAACTACACCCGTAGCTGCCAGTAGTCCTTCCTAGGATGCTGATTGGCTGTACCACTTTTGGTGTGGACACAATGCCAGAGATGGGAGACAAAATTCACAGCCCTTCTTCTGAGCCAAAGTGCATTTAAAAGTGCAGCCAAAGCTAGTGTCTTCAGCAGGCTGAGTTACCCGCAATTTCCACCAGGCACAGCTGTACGGCGACATGCTGCGATAGTCGGAGCGATCCGCAGCCATTCTACACAATGCTTGTGATTTCACCAGATGTGCCACGGCGCGTCCTAGAAGTGGCACTCCGCACCGCTCTGAGTCAATTTTTGACGGATGCTACGTCAATTAGCACAGAGCAGATCAAATGGGCAGGAAGTCAGACACAGAAAAGGCAGGGAGGATACAGTTAATTTCCAAAATAAAAGACCCCATGCAGACTCGCGATCATAAAGACAGACAGAAAAGAAACTATTTAGCCACGTAGCCTGCTTATCCATTGGTAGAAGCACAAAGAGCAAGGACAGAGGAAGCTAATCAACAAAATCTGAGCACGTAAACATAATCAGGCGAGCAAAACGCTCTGCTGCTGAAACGCTCTGCTGCTGAAACGCCTGGTGGAATTTCTGGGTTAACCTGATCTGTCTTTGTGGGCCTGAAGATTGAATGGTTTTAATTGAAAATATTAAAATTTTAACCATAATTCAGTTTCACTTGAATGAATTTACTCAATGATTTTTATAAAACAACTTTTTGGGGTTTCTAAAACTCAAAGATTTAAGTTTATCCAAACATGGGGTGGTCTGGTAGCTCAGTCGGTAGAGCGTTCACCCCATGTACTGAGGCTATCAGTCCTCTGCAGTGGCCGTGGGTTTGACTCCCGCCTGCAACCCTCTGCTGCATGTCATTAGTAAAAATGTGGATTATTAGTAGGATTATAATAAAATAAAGAACTATGTCCTACCATGCACAGTGCACACACAGCTGCCAATTCATTATCTTGACCTCTAGTGAAAAAATGCTTTGCTTGGTGGAAATTTCACCATTTTTTGTCTTTAAATCAATCAGTCAATCAATCAATCAATCAATCAATCAGTTGTGCACATGTGAATATATTCTGGTTTCTTTACTCCTCTCTGACAGTAAACTGAATATCTTTGAGTTGTGTGAGTTGTGGACAAAATAAGACATTTGAGGACGTCATCTTGAGCTCTGATCAACATTTTTCACCATTTTCTGACATTTCATGGACCAAACAACTAATCGATTGATGGAGAAAATAATCTACACATTCATGGTTGATGAAGAGAACAAAACACTTTATTAGGCTAAGCAGTTTTCATCATATTTTATATTGAGGTAATTCAAAAGTAACAGAAGGCAATCAAGTTACATTACTTTAATATTGTGATACAGCTGTGGCTCAGTGGTAGAGCGGGTCGTCTCCCAATCGAAGGGTTGGTGGTTCGATTCCCGGCTCCTCTAGTCTACATGTCGAAGTGTCCTTGGGCAAGACACTGAAACCCGAACTGCTCCCGGTGCCGCGCCACCGGTGTATGACTGTGAGTGAATGAGTTCTGATGCACAGGTTGGGTCTTCTGTAGCAGAAGAAGCCACCTGTCATTAGTGTGTGAAAGTGTATGTGAATGGGGTAAATGTGACCTGTAATTGTGAAAGCGCTTTGAGTAGTCTATAAGACTAGAAAAGCGCTATATAAATAGTCCATTTACCATTTACCATACTTGGAGTATGTAACTAACTACATTTTTAACAGTTCATTAGTATCAGAATATATTTTTGAAGTAACCCTCCCAACACTGATCGTTCTGCAGCAGCCACACTGAGCGTGCTGCCTGATCAGAGCTTACATTTGAGAAATGACTAATCACAGGAAGTGGAGGGAGATAAAGAAGGAGAGGAGAATGATGTGGACCAAAGTGTGCGTTTCAGAAAATTCCAGCACACATGCTGGAATTAATCGTTCTTTGGCTGAAGAGCAGGAGGGAGATGATGCAAATGCCACCACATGATGTGCAATGCACTGCTGTTGCTGGATCTTTTCTTTGTTTTGTTTTTTTTTTGTTTTGTTTTTTTTGTTGTTGTTTTTTTTTTAATAGTTCCTATTTGGTTAAACTTTTTTGGCATATTTGTCTTAAAATTTCCCCCTTTGTTGTTTTGTTTCCCCAGCTCATTACCGTATACACCGTACCAGGAATGGACCCTGACTGGTTGATTGGAGAACGTGGGAACGACAAGGGCAAAGTCCCGGTCACCTACCTTGAACTGCTGAGCTAATGGACCAAACAGGATACACCAACACACACACACACACATGCACACACACATGCACACACTTGCAAAAAGCTCTATTTACTGTCACATGTGTGCATTTAGTACACTTAGTGTGTTTTGATCCGTGGCTATCTTTAACGCTTATGCAAACCCTTTGGAAAATTTTGAACGCAGGTGACTAATGGGAGGAAGTTGCAGCAAACGCTGGTGTTGAGCAACAGTTTCATTTGATGTGGCCACATGGGCCAAGACAAACTTCCTCTATATTCCAGTAATGTGCATTCAGAGTGTGATGAGGCCACAGATGAAGTTACATTCCCTCATTTTGTTAACAGGCGTTTTTACCGCTAAGCTTTCATGAGGCATTCAAAGACCAAGACATTATGTAATCCATGTAAACATTAAGTCCAGTTTATTATGACTTAGTCCAAAGTAAGCATTCATGAGGCATTCAAAGACCAGGACCTTGTGTGATCCATTTAAGGATAAGTCCAATTTATTACGACTTGGGTCCAAAATAACTGCTGAGATCCGATGCTCACAACAAAGCTGTCAGACGTGATGTCAGCTTTGCAGGAGGCAATTACAGGAAATTGCAGTTCCTGAAGTGGACACCCTGGGATTTCTACCAAGGGTCAGACAAAAAGACAATTGTAAACTTTCACTTTCAAGAGAGCAATCAGTCAGTTTGTCTAGACAGGGATGAAACTATTGTTATATTAAAAAAAATGTCCCAGTGAATCACAGCCAGCCTTTAAACTGTGGTGGTGGTTTGGGGAATAATTTTACAATTTTCCGCATTTTCGCTTCTAAAAAAGTCCGATTACAACCTGTCTGATTGTGTGTCTGCTTGTATTTCTTGACCTGTTAGACACTTTATATTAAGGTGCTTGTAGTAGACATTAGTTAATAGGTAATAAGGCCCTTATAAGATGTTTATTAATTAATTAGTGTTAATATTAACATAATAAACAATTTATTGTGAGCTTAGAAGACATTTATAAGCACTTATGAGAAACATGTTAACAGTTCATAGAGTGCCTAAGAATGTTAACAAAAGCCTTATGATCATCTTACAATTCTTTAGAATAGCTTACAAACACATTTATTGAGTTTAGCCTATTATGTCTTTGTTAAACTTTTATTACGCTGTTGTTGCTTTATAATGATTTCTACATACTTTATTATTCACTTATTAGGAGTTAACTATGCATTTATCAACAGTACAAAGTATCAGACTGAGTGAGTGAGAGTGAGAGAGTGAACAATGCTAACTAAGGTTAATTAATCCTTTATTATGTACTTATTAACAGTTAACTGTGCATTTTAGGGGCACTGGATCTAAAGTATGAACTATGCATATTAAGGTTAATTAAGCCTTTATCATACACTTATTAACAGTTAATAATGCATTTATGAGGTACTGGATCTAAAGTGTGAATGCTGAATAATAAGGTTAATTAAGCCTTTATTATGCACTTAATTAACAGTTAACTATGCATTTTGGTGGTACCAGATCTAACGTGTGAACAATACTTGGTAAGACTAATAAAATCCTTTATTATGCACTTATTAACAGTTAACTATGCATTTTTGGGGTACCAGATCTGAAGTATGAACAGTGCTTATAAAGGTTAATTTATCCTTTATTATGCACTTATTAGCAGTTAACTATGCCTTTTCCGGGCACTGGATCTAAAGCGTGAACCATGCTTTCTAAGGTTAATTAGCCCTTTATTATGCACTTGTTAACAGTGAACAGGCTTTCTGCCTTTATTTGACAGTGATAGCTGTAAGGAGAACAGAGGAAGGGGGGGGAATAAGTGGGGATGTCCTCAGCTGGATTTGAGCTCAAGATGCTGCAATAATGACTCTGTACATGAAACACACACTCTACCAGGGGAGATACTGAGGAACTTGATGAAATTTAAAGCCCAACTCAACTCAACTCATCTCATCTCAACTCTGTGTAACATCTGTCACACAAACATGCAGCCCAAAATAGCGCTGAGCAGTTTTCCCAGTAGTAGGCTATTTATAAAGGACATTTATTGTGCTTATAATGTTGATTATGCTATTATTAACACTTAGTCTTAGTCACATAATAATGTTAATACGCATCTTATAAGGGCTTTATTACCTATCAACTAATGCTTATTGCAAGCACCTTAATATGAAGTGTTACCCTTGTTTTTAGTGGCACCAAGTTTACAGATCTCTCATGAGTACATTTAATGTTAAACCCACAAAAAAGGACCCTACATGTAATAAACCAGATTTATCCTTTGTAGGATCATGTCGGACTTTCTGCCTCTGCTCCCCTGTCCACTGTTAGCTCCACAATCTCCAACTGTGACAGCAAAAAATGTTTTCTGTTTCATCATTTGTACTTCAAACTCAGCAATACACCTGCCATCTGCTGAGAAGAACTTTAAACTAAAATGGAATAGAACATATCAATTTTAATGTTGTACACTCTTTTACTGTAGACATACTGTAATGATCTATTCAGACCTAGTTCCTTGTCTGTGGGAGACCACTTCTGCAAATGTGATACATAAAAAAGATCCACTTCATTATTATGATGATGAGAAAACTTCTCCAGAAATAATGACTTAGTATCTCACATAGTCATTATTTTGAAATACTAAATGATTACTTTTAGATACTATCTAATTATTTTTGAGATACTAAGACATTATTTTTAGATATTGTATCATTATTTTAATATCCTTTGGTCAGTGATTCCCTAAATATGGGCCATGAAGGACCTGCAAGTGGGCCTTGAGGCGTCATGACAAATAAATAAAACATTTTTTTTTTGTTTAGTTTAGACTGACTATAAAATATTTATAATTACAAACAGAACTAATAAATCAAAGCTATGGGATTTAAATTACATGTCATTCTTCATTTATCTGACCTAGTTTAAGAGGTGTTACACCATATTTGGTGACCTGTGACATTAACAATGGAATGTATCTTGTATCTTGTCATTGGTACGACTAGTCTCTTGTGTTAATCAGAGCTGTCATCAGATGATTTTCAGATTTCAAATTGGTCCATGGCTTTCTTAAGTCTAACTCCAACAACAATTATTTTGAGAAAGTTAATCATTAATATGACTTACAGGATCTTTTTTTTTTTCATTGGCAGACGTGGGCTTTCATATGTCAAATCTGTCTCTCCTTCAAGCTACAGTGAGTCTTACAGAGGAAGGACAACTTGTGCTTATAGTTTGGTTCACAGATTAAATGTGAATTTATGACGTGTGTGGAGAAGCATGATTGAAATGTCAAGCCTAAGGAAGCCTAAAGAACAGTTGGAGCAATGCCCCCCCCCCCCCCCCCCCAAAAAAAATAAATAAATAAATAAATTATCAATTTTAAAAAATGATAATTGACTTTCTCTTTATGAAAAAATATGCAATGCAGACCGTCTAACTTCCTTGCAATAAATATGGGAAGTTTGAAGTGATTTAAAACAGAGTAGAACTGAGAGTAATAGTTTATGGTAACTTTGTGAAATCACTGAATCTTTCCATCCAACATGGATATGACAATATTACTGTGGGAAAGTTATACTATTTATGTCTTGTTTGCTTATTACAATGAACTTTGACTCTGTGACTATGTAATGTACTTACTGTTAAGTACTCAGCTCCCACACTTGATTTGAATGGCAGCCTGCAGAGATCCTCTCAACTCACAAAGCATATAAAGTGGAGTCAGGCAAACTGGGGCATCAGGCCAGAAGGGCAGGCTTGGAGCCTCCAACACTTTGCTGAAAATGACTTCAAACTTCTTGACATGTCGTATTTGTAACTCCTTGCAGTATGAGAGTTTGGAACCTGGAAATTGGAAACAGTGACACAGTTTGCTGCGTTAGAGATGTGCTGATGTTGTTCAGGAGAACAGCTCAAAGAAATGACTCATCAGCTGACAAAGTCGAACCGTGCACGACTACTGATGTTTGATTGTGTGTGACTAACTCCAGATGATGTAAATTGTTTGTTTGGATGGTTTATCTCATCAGTGACAGTGCAATGTGCGTGAGTCATAGCTGTGTGTAATGTCGTAAGCCTTTGAAAGGGAATCCCCAGTGTGATTTCACTTCCCAACATGCTAGAGTAAGCAGTAATGTAATGTATCTGAGACTGTTCCCAGAGGATGATACTGAATGTTTTTTGACCCCCAGACCTTTTCTCTAGAGCTACTATCAGGATAAAATATCCTTTCACACATAAGAAAAATTTAAATCTCATAGAAATTAAATTCATGCTTTCCTCCAACACCACCCTCAGGACTAAATTTATATTTTTAGCTTTACCGCTGATAAAACAGATGTTGCTGTATTTGTATTTTGAGCCCCTCTAGGGGCTGTTTATAACATAGTGGATTTTTGAGTGTTAAAGTCTTTCTTGACCTTGGTTATAGTAGTTTAACAAAGCTTTCCACTGCATTTTATCTTCTGATGGAGTTTCCAAACATGGATTACATAGATCATGAGATGTCTGTTGAAAGCTCCAGAAAAAAAACAAGGTGTACCTTTCGATGACTGAAGAACAAATCATTTGTAGCATGCTAATTGTAGAAACTAGTGTGCTCTTATTGGGGTGGGAGCTTGTTTAACTATATTTATGGGATCCAAAAACCGAGAGCCCACTATACTTGTGGGGTCCGACTAGGCTTGTGGGGTCCGACCATTCTTGCGGGGTCTTACCAGGTCTGTAGGCTCCTACCAGCTCTATGGGGACCAAAATGTTGGACCCTACAAGTTGAAAGTGCTGTTTGAGGACTGAAGACTTGGCTTAAGGTTAAGGGTTACAGTTAGAATTAGGTTAGAGTGAGGAGTAACGGCGTGTTCCCACCAAACGCGATGGAGGCGATGAAATCGCGTGTCAAATGAAATCGCGTCGCTCTACACGCTCCAGTTTTGACGCTGGTCCAATATGCCAAAAAACGCCTCATCGCGGCGCGAGGCGGCGTGAGCTAGGCGAGTTCCACCGTCTCCTGCAGGAGCTCCACCTGGACGACGGCCGGTTCCAGCTGTACTTCAGACTGACTGTTGCCCAGTTTGAAGACCTGCTAGCCAGGGTTGTTGCCAGGATCTCCCACCTGGATACCAACTACCGGCGCTCCGGTGAGTTTCAGTTTATCGGTTTGTCAAATTCAATCAATCAGTATTCACTGTAGTTAGCAAGACTCCGACCGGTACAGGACCTAGAGGTTTAGCTGCTGCTCTGCCCAGAACTGGTGCTTCATAGCCGGCCATAACCTCGTTGTTACCCAGTGGTAAACAATCGCTAAAAAAAAAAGAAAAAAAGATCTATGTGTGTGAAAGAGCCGGGATTGAGTGTGTGTGTGTGTGTGTGTGTGTGTGTGTATGTGTGTGTCCGTACGTCAGCACGTCGGTGACGATCTCAACGCTGATAGGCTGTCGCGGCGCGTCTTCACGCGAATTCGCCGCAAAAGTTCAATTATTTCAACTCGAGCGATGAAGCGTCATCGCGCCGGGCGATGCGATGAATGCGATTGCGCGGCGATGGAAGCGATTTTCGCGGCCAACGCGTCCATCGCGCCACGCAATCGCGTTCATCGCATCGCCCGGTGCGATGACGCGTCCAATCGCGTCTTTGCATTGACTTTGTATGTTATCTCGTCGTGCGAAAAATTCGCTTCGCGTTTGGTGGGAACACGCCGTAAGGATTATAGGCACTTCACCACCTTTGTGGCGTCTGACCAACTTTTTGGGGTCCAACCAGGTATGTGAGGACCAAAATGTTGGCCTCCACAAGTTCAAAGAGCTGTTTGAGGATTAAGACTTGGCTTAAGTGTTGGGTTTGGTTTAGGGTAAGGAGTAAGGGTTATAGCCACCAATTTTGTGGGGTCAGACTAGCTTTGTATGGACCAGAATAATTGAGGGTTGGATGGTTAGAATTACAGTTTGGGTTGGGGTAAGGATTAAGGGTTATAGATAGCTTTTTGGGGTCAAGCCAGGTTTGTGAGGACGAAAACATTGGGCCCCACAAGTTTAAAATGTTGTTTGAGGATTAAGATTTAGCTAAGGGGTTGGGGTTAGGATTGAAATTAGATTTGGGTTAGGGTTTTAGGTACTTGTTTGTGATGGGTAGGTGTAGGGGTAGGGAAAAGGGCTATGGAAAGCATTATGTCACACAAGTTCACACAATTCTGTGTGTGGGCTTGTTTAACTATATTCATGGGGTTCTCACTATACTTATGGGGTCCAACCAGGTTTGTGGGGACCAGAATGTTGGACCCCACAAGTTTAAAGGGCTGTTTGAAGATTAAGACTTTATTTTAGGGTTAGGATTAGGCACATGAGTGTGGTGGGTAGGGTTAGGATGAGGGGAAAAGTCAATGATGGGTCCCAACAAATAGTATAAAACAATATTTTATGTATGTGTGAGTATAAATGAATTCATGGTTTCTGTTTTATGGACGGTGTTTCCTGTCTCAATCATGTTTTAAATTTGGTGTGTTGTTACATGCCTGGGGGAGGACGTTTAAAATGTCCAGACATCTCATTGTTGTCACATTTGTCATCCTCAAACTTATGGCCACTGGTTTGATGTGCAATAAACATGCATGTGTGTTACAGTAGTATGCTTGTCTGGTTCTTGAATATCCACCAACACACCACTGATGAACAAAGATGACCATTTTATTTTCCATAATAAACTGGTGATAAAGTGGATCATGTTAAGGTTTTTTTTTGTTTGCTTGTTGTTGTTGTTTTTCTAGCTTTATGGCAGCAGCTGCTTGTTATTGAGTTGAGTGTAGGATTCATTTTATGGTACAAACTCTGACCGATATATCAGTTGACTGATATTGGTCTATATCTGAATCTCTTTTCCTAATTCAGGTTTAATATACAGTATACATACATTTTGCTCTTTGTGTTTTTTAATTTTTAATTATTTAGAATTCTGAGAAACACAGGAAAATTTACTGTTTCAGTGCCTGAATGCCATGAATAATGTCTTTTGTTAAACTGGAAAATATTCTGCTGCCACAACATATCTTTGTCACACATGTGGTATGTATATATTTTATATAAAATATATTTATACTCCTAATATTTGTCAGGGTGATGGTCAGGGTTAGGGCTCGGTTTGGTTCAGAACGCAAAATTATACTTTATACTTGAATCGAGGGGAGTGCTGTGATTGGTGGACCTCGCAGGAAGCTACGACGATTGTCAATTTTGCCTAAAGGTTGCAGAGTTTAGACAAAAATTGCAAGGTTGTGCAGAATTCACATGGATTGGTTGAATTTGCATGAATTGTTGCGATCACAACATCGCAGCTTCCTGGAGGCACTGTTAGAATGATGCATTCTGAAATGATCACCAGTAATAAAAAGAAGTGCTGACTGAGAAACACTATCTAGGTGGTAGAGGCAGCCTGTCTACAAATAGTGTCATCATTGTCAAGTACAGGCAGGAAAGCAGGTAGTACCAACTGATTTCTAGTTTCAGCTGAGAAACATGACCTGTTTCTGAAAAAGAACCCAAGTTTCTATTTTTTAAAAAGAAGGTCTTAGAGCTTTTCATCGATAAATACCCCAAGGACACTCTTTCCGTGCAAAACTCAACATCAGCATTTAATAGTCGTGTTTGCAGTTACCAGATGAAGTCTGGGATAAACTCTTGACAGCAACACTAATGAAAGTTCTGAGACTTCATCAAAACCACACAAACCATAATTACAGAATTAATCAGAATTTGCAGTTTGTGATTGTATAACACAGGCTGGTGTGTGCAGAGCTGATAAGTCATCAGTGACTAAGAGGTCACTCAGCAGTAACATGTGGGAAAGTGAATGTTGTTTCTATGACTTCAGTTCACTTGACCTTTAACTACAGACGATAGGAACTGGTAGAAATGATGAGTTGCCCCGGTGACTGTGAAATCCAGGGGGTCAGGATGCGTAATTTTCTGATGCAGACAGAGGTTTTAAAAAGGAACCTCAGTCACTCCGCAGTCACTCAACTTGTTTGCAATAGATCGACCCTACAGTGATTCATTTCAGATCAAATGATCTGGACAGCAGAGGCATCTTTTTTTTAAAAGTCTTTTGCTTCCTTGTCAGTTGATCACTTAATTAACTGTGAATGCGTGAATATTAAATTAAAAATCAATCGAGCTCAAGGCTGATAAATAAGTCTGTGCTACAGGGAAAAAGCCTGCCTTGAATTAACTTCAACTTCCACTCAAGGCTTAAGCCGTTCTACCAAGAACCACTAACCACTAACTCAAGCCAGGCTAAAACAAGCCGCATTGTGAGCACGCACGGAGAACAGAAGCATCCGATTGTCGAAAAGAGGATAAGATGTCACAAAAACAAGAGAAAATAAGAGCCGTTTTCTTCTCAGCAGTGAAACAAACCCCGCTGATCGAACTATGTGAAGACTATATAAAGGGGTAATCAGGAAAAATGGCAGATACTGCTGTAATTAGCAAAATGAGGGAGATGAGCAAAAAAAAATAAAACCTCTCAGACAAAGCAAAGAAAATGTCATCCTAACGGGTCAGCTATACCCTAAGGACCCCTGTCTCACTTCCTGGTTTGAAAAAGAATACTGCTCAAGCACTGGTAAACTTTCTATTTTAGACAAATTCATTCAATCAAAGCTGAATAGGAATAATGGTTTTAAAATGTATATTTTGATTAGCATTAAGAGAACTTTGTCAACTACATATGATGTCAACACTGTCAGATTTTCCATCTGACAGAGTTGAAGTCTACATTTAAAAAAAAAAAGGTAGTCGGAGGAGGCTGACCTGTTACAAGGTTTAATAGCCAAGAGTTTGACCTTTTAAAATATATTTTCCTGCATAACTGAAGAGTAAAAATCAAAAACCCCTGAAATTTTTCCCCCACCAATTCTCAAGAATGAGCACTAGACAGTTGAAAATGATTAAATGTGTGCTCTATTGGTAACTTCTACATAAGAAGGAGTTCTGTTCTTGCTCATGTTTACTCACTTAACATAACTCCTTTGAATCAGTTTGATGGTAATTTGAATGTCTGACAAACATGCCCACCTGCTTTGTGATTCCACAGAAGGTTGTGAGTATTGTGTTGTGCATCATGTTATGTGGGTGTGTAAATGTCCAGGGTCAGTGCTGTTCACCGATCACACTCTGGATGAACTGCTCCTTGCAAATGAAAACTGATAAATGCTCTTATGATGACGAACCTCAGCTGTTAGATTGTTTAAACTAGAGGAATACACTGAGCCGAGTGCTGCCACATGCAGCCGGTGGAGAAGTGCAAAGATTTGAATAGTTCAGTGTAGGTTGTCTTATCTAGATGTATGCAAAGTTTTGATAAAGTGTTACTACATAGCCTCTGTTTTCTTTAAGATGCAAAGATGGTATTGTAACGGAGTGTTGCCAAATGGCAAAAATAAACAGGATGATAAGTCAAAACTTCAAGGACAAGTTCAAGAACATTACAAGGAACCAGGAAGATTTACAACAGTTTAATAGATAGAAATTTACACTTTTGAAGAAACTCACAAATGCTGAAATTCCAAATAAAAATTCAGATTTTCACAGGTCTGTCTGACTTCAGTCTGTCCTCCCATCAGCTCCTGCTGTGGTTCTCAGTCCGCTGTGCTGCTGTGTTCCCCCTGCTCTGTTTGCAGAGCTGTTCCTCTTCAGTGCCAAACTATTTGAAGCATTTGGATGCTTCTATTTTTCTTGATTTCATCAGGGCCGAGCACCATAACAAAACATTTTCTGTCTAACTACTGTTTTCTTTTTATTTCTCATTTTGCCATCAGCACAAATTATGCAGTGGCCCACTAAGAAACCTGGAGCCTGTACATACAAAAAAATAAGACTGAATTTGAATTGAACTGGGAAAAACAGCTCAGTGTGTGTTGAAGGTTACGTATGATGAAGCCAGAAAACTACACCAGAATATTTGATTTTCTGCATAAAGCTGCCAAAGCACATTCAGGGCCCTATCTCACACCTGGCACAAAGCAGATGGCACCGGGGGAAACACTTTCTGATTCTGTTTTCTCCACGCATAGCGGTGTTAGTGGGAGGAGGGAATGAGGATGAGGGAGAAAGAGGAGAAGGAGAACCGGCGGCCGCAAAGCTGCATCTCAATCCAGCTCAGGTGGGTGTTCAGCCGGATTGAGATGCAGCTCCGTGGCTAGTCTGGATCGGCTCGTCTCTCCTTCAATCCTCTCCTCCTCTTCGAGATCCTCAGCCAGTGGAGCTGCATAATAATGATGATGATAATAATCAATTATAAAATGCAAATTTTCAAGGTACTTTGGTACAGTTACATTTCTGCACGACTTTTATGGTTCATAACTATTTACTAAACTATTTAAGCATGAAGCTGCTTTGGAGACGTCCTGTTGTCTCCATATATTTGGTGTTCTTGCACTTTCACCTCTAGAACCTGGAGATCTGTCTTCGTGCCTGTTTCCTGTCGGTAAATCTGCCGTCGTGGGGCACCTGGTTCTTAAAGGTGATGAGAGCTGACTTTCTGATTGGTTTATTGCATGTTTGGCCTAGACTCACTCATGAATACCTTGACTTTGAATAAATTAAAACCATTGCGCCCTGCACTTTGAACTTGGACAGACAAATGAGCCCTGTAGGATCCATGCAAGAGTAAAGAGCTTGTCTGATGAAAAGCGGCTAAGTTTCATTCACTTCACAAACTAGAACCCATCTTGTGATGAGATCAAACTAGCCATAACACCCATCAATAATGTCGACGCACTGACCCTCATTTGTTGTCAACTGCTCCACGTTTGGATCCATTTTTCAGCTGACAAGATTGTAGAACAAAGGAAAAACCTTCGCACATCTTTAAACAAGACAGGTGCGTTGGAGAGAGAAGACCAGAAAGTTGCAAAAGGACTCCCGCACACTGTCTAACTTGCAAGATAAAATTTATTTGTGACGTTTCGGTACTAGACCTTCATCAGGCAAACAAAGTTTTTTGTTCATGAGAAGCCATCTTAACTAGGGAGGGGTCGTTTCTCCACAACCAATCCCATTCCCACGTGCAAACACAGAGGGACAAAATCATCATTGGGTTATTAAAACACACAACAGAGACAGCAAAAAACAAAACTCTCTGTGTGACATCAGTCTAAAGTAACCCCCACATGTCTAACAGGGAAATACATAATATAAAAAATCGGTTACAAATCAATCAATATTTCTAAATATTTCTATAGCAAATATTGCAGATTCCCTTTGTAAGTAGGCTGATAGGGGTATGTTTACATTATAAGTTAAAAACAGACATATTAGATACAAAAAGACATCATTCATCAAAATATACATATAGTAACAATGATCAAAGTTCATTTTGCCCTATCCGAAATACACACAATTGATAGCAGCAAGAAAGTCATACAGATACCAACAATTCTAAACATGGCATCTGAAAGGATTTATATAATCAAAAAAAAAAAAGAGGGATTTTTACACTAATCACAGGGGCCTCAAGAAAATGCAGCACAAATGCAGACATACTGTATATAAATGGACACAATCAGTAGGTCACATTATTAGATGAACCTGGTGATATTTATACATATTCATACGTATCCAGAACTGTCTGGAGTGGATACAGAAGCCCTAAAATGTTCCTCAATCAAGTACAGGGGACATCAAAATACATATTTCAAACCAACATTCAAGAATCACAGAAACATGTTCAAAAGCACTTCATCATTCAAACCCTTGGGAGCCAGTGTTTGAAGAGTGTGAATCCAGTTAGCCTCACGCTGTTTTAGTCGTATGTCGTGGTCCCCTCCCCTAGGTGGCAGGTTTACCTGTTCAATGCTGAGGAAAAGTAAAGATGAGATATCATGGTGGGCATCATTAAAATGCATAGCCACAGGATAATCCCGGTCATTTTTTCGTATTGAGTTTTTATGTTCACTAATCCTCTGTTTCAGTTTCCTCGTTGTTTTTCCCACATAATCAAGACCACAAGGTCCGCAGCAGTTTTGATGACAATATGAAATCCAGTCAAGCAACGCAAACACATTTGCATCCGCTCCCCAACAGTGCGCAGTGTAACTCTATGAAAACAAGCCTCTGCCAGTACTGTACATTAGTACTGAATTACATTAAAATGACTTCATTTTCCTGCTGTTGTTTTAATGCTGGAATGCAGCTGCTTTCGTCATCAAGCTGTTACTTTACAGGATACAACATGAATGATGTTCTGTAAATACTTATTACCAGCTCACTGCATCCAATCTCAAAATCAAAAGAAACTATGCTAACACAAACACTCACATAACTCCCCACAGACTAGGTGGGTAGGTACTGTAATGTGCGCGCATGTGGCCTCCTGGATGTGGACCCAGATTTGGGCCAAAAAGGAAACCAGCGCCTGTGATTCAGGAGAGTCAATCCTCCTCCTGCTTCCCCCTCAGGCAGTGGACACAGTCAGGGGTGACCATCATCACTACTGCTGTTTGCGTTGGTCATTGTGCTATTTGCGTCAGCAGTCCAAATTTCACCAGAAACTCGGTTGATGACCAAGATAATAAACTAAACTTAAACCAGCTCTGGATTATTTTAAATACATCCTCAATTCACCACATGAAAAGAGTGCAAAGAGTCCGCCCTTACCAAAAAGTAGTATACTCAAGTATACCTTTTATGAACTAAGTATACTTTCTGTGAACTAATACTTAGGTAAGTATACTTTTCAGATTACTTTGAATGTACTACCAGGAATATACTTAACAAAAGTATACTTAGTTTATACTGACGAGTACACAGACAAAGTTTAAGTATACTCTAAGTATAATATACTTGATATACTTTAAGTTTAAGTATATTAGCCTATATCCAATCGTAGTTAAAACTTAGCACAAGTATATAAAAATGTTGTACCTGCTTGCATGCAACATGGTGTGTTATTTTACTGTATTATAGCTGGCTTGTTGTATAGCTATTTCTCACATTGGCTGCTTTGAGGTAGTTGCCATAAAACATACACTGTGAGTGAACCTGTAGTGTACTGCTTATACTTTACTACATTTACACTTAAATACTGCTATATTTACCTACATACTGTTTATAGGTTCAAGGTTGCCACACACAAGGTTTGGAAGTACACAATGCTCAAATCACACTTCAACTCATACTTCGAGTACCATACTTCTTTCTTTATAAAACACATTTAAAAACAACAACATTGTGCCAAAGTGCTTTACAATTTAAAAACATGAAAATGCACAATGCACATAAATCATCACAATCTAGTCACGTTCATGTACATTCAGCAACATACAAATTGATCAACTTCAACCAAAACACATTTCTTCTGGACCATTTGGCCAGATTGCATAAACATTACCAGTCTTCTCAACAACATTAATGAAATTACTCTCTACCCCAGAAATGAGCATCAGTGTCGATGTAGGACTGGCTGGTACGTTGTAAGACCTGTCTATATGGCAGGAGTGTGTGTGTTCCCGCATTTATACATGCTTTGGCAGTTATTTTTATCTGTACTGTTAAACTTGACTTGAAAAGATAATCAGTTTAGGTAATGGTTCAAGGTCTCAGTGGGGTGAAAGAGTGTTTTCCTGCCTGGTCATTCATATTTATCTAGTTTGGTTCTCTGTTGGACCTCTTGACCCTGGCTTGAAGGGGCCCTACACCCATAATGAAGGCTGTATATTATTTATTTTTCTTTTTGAATGTCATAATAGTAACATAATATAGACTTAGTATTATAATACAGACAGAAATGTAATATATGACTGATTTGGTATATGTAATACAATAATCCATAGTTAGTATTTGGTATCTATGAAATGACTCACACTGGCCTTCTGTTTGTTTTCAGCATCTCACATTCACAAGTTGCAGGGCAGTCTAGTCACGTTCATGCACATTCGGCAATGGGATAACATACAAATGATCAACGTCAACCAAAACACATTTCCTCTGAACCATATTTGGCCATTTTTTCAGTTCTTCGTTCATTAAAGTGCATTTTTTCGACAAAGGACTGAACCTTTGGACATCTTATCTGTTTGAACCTTTTTGGCAACTTTAGGTCCAAATACCCAAACACCACCGTCCAGAAGGTCAGAAGGGTAATCCGGAGGAAGATAAACAACATCAGCTACAACTCTAAGAAAAACTAAAGATAGAGCCGTTTAGAAAAAAGTTGCACTGGATAGGCACTTTATTTTGATTTTTGATCATTATTTTAAGTTTTATGCCCCCTGATCTGATGCCCGGGGATGTCTTACCCCCCTCTGTTGGTGGCCTTGATTTATTTGTTAATCATTTTTTATCTTTTTTTTATTATTAATTATTTTGACCCCTAACAACCCTCTTTTGAGGACGTTGAATCCAGGGCTGTCCTGATGAAGACCGTGCAGATCAAAACATCTTGACTTTTTGTATTGAATAAAAACCTCATTCTTAACTCTGAGTGCCCGGATCTCCCTATTTTTCTATTTTATAATGTTCAAGGTCAAAGTTATTCAAAATTCAAGTTGTTCTAAGTTTATTGTATTTTTGAGACAAATTAATGGTAACTATGTATGAAGGTTTCCAAGAGGAGAAGAAAATTTGAAATGAGATCTCAAAAATGTCTCATTTACTTCTCCTAGACAACAATGAGACTAAGGTTTATTTCTCCTGTGTCTCAGTTTTTTTCTCTGGAGCAACAAGATGCACTAAGTCTCAATTTAGTCTCCTTTTAAGTTTCAGAAGAGATCTCAACAAGCTCTCATATAATTCTCAAAGTTTCTCAACTTTTGTGTCTCTTTGTGATCTCAGGCAGAGAAATCAGTGAGCTCTCTCTATGAACTCAATCTACTCTCATCCCAGCTTCAGTTCATGTATCTCATACTAAACTCAGACCGAGCAAATGAAGAGATCTCCACAAGCACTTATTTACTTCTCAGACTTAGATAAATGTTTTGGTTGTTTCTTATAATCTGAAATCATGTTGACTTTATTGTAATCCACATGACTTTTTTTTAAAATTCTATTATTATTATTAGTATATATTATTGTATTATTGTATGCAGAATGAATTGATTGAACATCTATGATTGTGTAGGCTGTAAAGCCCTTCTGCTTTAATATTAATTATATTTTCTATGATTAATTTTAAGTATTGCACTGCACGAAATTCAGTTTTTTAATGAACCACATAAAACACATTGTAAAATAAAAACAACAGGAATTTATTGGTAATTTATATATACATATACATACATATATATATATATATATATATATATATATATATATATATATATATATATATATATATATATATACACACACATTATACGTTTATCTGATAATGGTGGTGGAGAGTTCTGTCTAATACATTGGTCTCATAGGTGCTCAATTTGGGTTGAGTGAGTGTGAAGGTTGTGTTTTACTAGGTGCTGTAATAAAGACTCACTACTATCAAACCTATGTTGCTGTATCCACTCACTGCTTATAGATGTTGCATCTATGTTTTCTTTATACATCAACAAGCTGCATTTGGGAAAACGCTGTGAACTTTGAACCATGTAGATGATGCAACCCCAACGTCAACATTTCACACATGCTGCATCATCATTGGTTAATTCACAACGGGGGGGCGGACCTAACGTCCGTTAACTGTTTTTTAACCTCTTTGTTCTGCACTGCAAACTAGGGCTGCAAATATTGTGCATTTTCCTTAACAGAATGAAAATGTTAATTGTTTAATCATCAATAATTGATAAAATATGAAACACTTTTTTTCTCATTTAAAGTTTGAGTTTCCTTAACGATGTCAAATGAGGTGTAATTAGTCATTTCTAAACTATTAATCAAATATCCATGATTACATTTTTAATGTTAAATTCTTCACAGCGATTAATTGATTAATGATTAATCATCAACGTCCTTACTCCAAACCTGAGCTGCTGCGGCGTTTAGTTTTGTTTTTCATTTGTTTCTCATTGTTTTCATTGGTCAATTTTGTGATCAGATCACCTGATTGGCTGCTAAAATACGGATTAAAGGTTTGGATGTTAATTCAAATTGTACTCAGTACTCTATTATGATTTTAAAGTAAATATCTAGAATACATCCTGCAATGCATTTTTAAGTATGAGTAAAAGTACAGACTTGAAAATCTTCTCCTAAAACTACAAGTACCCCAAAGAAACTACTTAATCACAGTAATTTGAATATTTGTATTTAGTTACTTCCACCCGTGCTTGTCACAGACCTCACTGTGACCTCACTGAACACATTTTTGGCCATAACTCAATATTTCACTTAAAATTTCCTAGAAATGTAATCTAATATAATGATGAGGTGATGATATTTTATATCTGAAAAGGTCAAAAATCAGCTTACTGACATCATAATGTTAAAAATACTCTCCAAGTCAGTGGCTGAAACAACTTCACGTCTTCCCCATCCCACAGTTATCAATCAATAATAATTGGGGAAGCAACTGATAAAAATGATTCAAAAGTTGATTTTTAATGAAATAAAGAAGAGATGCTATCTAAATTTAGAGAGAGAAATTACCAAGAAGATTGGCTTGTATGTGCAGAAAACAAAGTGGATTCAAAAAGCAGAGATACCTATCTGCAAGTTAAAAAATCTCCCAGATCTAAGCCAAATCTTATTTACTGCACCACTTATACTCCCAAAACAAGGAACATCAAAGATATAATTTTAAAACATTGGCATATTCTTGAAAATGATCCATCCTTACAAGAAACGTTTAAAGATCTCCCTATGGTCACCTTTAAAAGAGGAAGAAACGTAAGAGATAGGGTTGTTAAAGCATGTCAGCATTACGAAGTTCCAACTAATAAACTTACTTCTAAACCTCTTCAAGGCAACTTTAAATGTGGAGCCTGTATAAATTGCCAGTACACCAAAAACCTCAGGTCTTTTAATCACCCTCTCAATGGGAGGACTACTAATATTAAGGATTTTATTACCTGCAAAACAAAAAATGTTATTTACATGATACAGTGTCCATGTGGCAAAATATATATAGGTGAAACATCCCGTTGCCTTAAAGAGCGTATCACTGAACATAGGA
>JAJHUR010129425.1:572-34744 GCA_027495735.1 Lutjanus campechanus | reverse complement strand
CTCACTGGTGCTCTCAGTAAAAGCAGACATTCGGGCTGCTGGATGAAAGTTTAATCCAAAGAATACAGATTGGAAAAAAGACTTAAAGCTTCTGGAAGTTTGGCTTCAAATAGTAAAAACGCATATGTTGTATCAAAGTTGAGTGTCTCGTTAAGCATCCACAGAAATCAGAAAATAAACATTCAGCACCGTTGGAAAACCGAGTTCATGAAACAGATCATTTTGCAGATCATTTCTCAAGACTGTGTAGGCGTGACAGATCATGTTTTGATTGACATCTCCCTCAGGAGTCCCAACAGAGAGGCTAAGCAGTGTTCTGCTGTCTACGGGAACAGCAGGAAAACTTATTTTAGCCACCTAAAATGCACTGTATTTGGATTTTTTTTTTTACTGTTTTACCTTGCCGTTCGACAGCCTTTTTCAACCGGAAACTAAAGCCTTAATATGTTCTCTTCAAAGCCACCGGACACCTTTGACAAACACCATAATTTAACCTCACTGAGGATGGGAGTTGCAGGAGTTGCTGGTCTACCACTGCCTTGATCAGATAGTTTGTTTGTGTTGTTGTGATGTTTTAACACGTTAGTTCGGATCTAACTAACATTACATGCTGTTGTTGAGTTGGCTCAGATTCAGAGAGGAGGTTTAAGCCGGAGCAAAGAGGTTTTGTGGCACCCATTTGAGTTTTTTTTAGGATTGGTTCATGGAATTTAATGCGTCATTTTCATAATAAATGTGTGATTATAACCACATCCAGTTCAAATAAATTATCAGTAAAATATACAACTAATTTCTAATACTTCATAGATGCTTTCTAATATGTACGTGCAACCCTAAATTATATAGTTAGAGGGTGTGGATTTGGGTGGATTTGGGTTTCCAGAGGCGTGAATGAATAGAAGAAGCCATTCAGTCCTGCCCTGGACTCTTGACTCAATCAAACGAGGACTTTTAAAAAGCCCCATTAAAACCCGGTCACCCTAACTGGCCTTGCTGACCTCATGCAAGTGTCATGTTATTGTAATGTTCAGTTTTCAGAGGCATGATGGATTTCTCATCTAGACCTGCAAGTTACAGTTTATATATAAAACCTACCTTGGCTTTGATTTTCCATGAAAGACAGCTCTTGACCCCTCATAGCTGTCCAGACCGACAAAACTTGAGTAAATAACAAAGAAGCATTTTACAGCTCTGTGAGTTGCAGAGTTTCCCAAATAATACATTTGAGAAATGCAACAGCAGTGTGTCTTTCCAGAAATCATGACCTGGTTACTCAAGATAATCCACAGACCTTGTTTTGAGCAGTTTCATGGAGGAACTACTTTCTCTGTAGTAGAAAGAAAATAGTCCCGGTAGATTCTGCTGCAGAAAGAAACTAGTTCCTACATGAAACTGCTGACAACAAGGTCTGTGGATTGTCTTGAGTAACCAGGTCATGATTTCTGGAAAGAGACATTGCTGTTGATGGATCGTGACCGAAAGAACGAGATCACAGATACCAGCTGCCGAAATGGGTTTTCTCAGGAGGGTGGCTGGCATCTCCCTTAGGGATAGGGTGAGAAGCTCAGTCATCTGTTCCTCCTTTGCGTAGAAAGGAGCCAGTTGAGGTGTTTCAGGCATCTTGTAAGGATGCCACCCGGTCGTCTCCCTAGGGAGGTGTTCCTGGCACGTCCAGCTAGGAGGAGGCCACGGGGCAGACCGAGGACAAGGTGGAGGGATTATATCTCCACCCTGGCCTGAGAACGCCTCAGGATCCCCCAGTCAGAGCTGGTTAATGTAGCTAGGGAAAGGGAAGTCTGGGGTTCCCTGCTGGAACTGGATGGATGGATGGATGGATGGATGGATGGACGGATGGATGGACGGATGGATGGATGGATGGATGGACATTGCTGTTGAGTTTTTCCAAATGTATTTTTTTGGTGCTTTGAGCACCACAAGCCGAGCACCATTTAGGTCATTTATACTGGAGAGGAGTCAGACACCTCTAAAACACTGCAACTCACACCAAAACTATCTAGACTGATAAATAACACTACAGGTACACTACAAAATCAAAAATTTGTTTGGGGGTTGAACTGTTCCCTCCTAAAGTTTATCTGATTAGCTTTTTATTTTAGCTTGCTAAGGCACACCAGAATGCAGAAAATGAAATGTTTGCCACTCAAAAGTTCTAGGAGGACGGCCCCCAGACCCCCATTTAGCTTTAGGACCCCCCCCCCCGTTAAAACAAAACCCGTGACATCACATTTTTTTTAGATTTTTCCATTTAAGAGATTGTTTGCAAGAAACTTAATGGAAAAAATGGTGCTTAGTCAGGACAGAAGGCCAAATCTAAATGAAAAGGATGTGTTTTCTAATTTAGTCAGTTTAATGTGGATGTAGTCTGAGTTACAGAAGTTAATGGAACAAAACCAAACTTGTAGAGGGCGCGGAGTGAAGCTCTACATAGTTGAGCAGTCAAACATAAAAAAAGAGATCAGGACAATGATGAGAAAAGTTTTACTCTAAAACAAGTCTCTACTTTTAAACCTGATGGCTGTTCTGTCCTTCAGAAGCTCCCACCGGACCATTACTCTGTTACTCTGTTCATCCAGTGTAAGAATACCTCAACAACCCCCCCATACCCTCCTAAATCTACCTGTCAGAGGCATTCATCCTGATGACGGCATAGAGATCAGTCAGCGAGGGCAACATGAATACCTCCACCTATTTATTACACAATGGACACTGCCGTCGCCCGCAGTGGAGGGAAGGTTAGCGAGGAGCCCGACTACAAAACAGCGAGGAGGGGGGGTGAAAGAATCCCTCTAAGCTAAGGTCCCGGGAAATAATTGGGGTGAGGAAGGCAACCGGGAGGGGGGCTGTGGTGTTTGGGGAGGGATGCGGATCGGGGCGGGGTGAGTTTGATATGCTGATGCAGGAAAACGCAGTGCGGAGAAGGAAGAGGAGGGGGGAGGAGAGTTTGAGGGCAGGCAGGCAGGGTGGGATTATTAGGAAAATGGCTCTGGCACGAAACAAGGCAGCCTGGTCTGGGCCTGGGAACAGAAAAGTGTGTGCGTATGTGTGTGTGTGTGTGTGTGTGTGTTTGTGAACCTCTGTCTCTGTGAGGACCAATTTCAGTTTTAGACCTTGAGAGTGCAGACGTTTTTAGAAAGCAAGGACAGTTTTGGAAGTGCAGACAGTTTACGAAAGTGAGGAAACTTTTAAGATATTTTTAGAGAGTGAATACATTTTATAGAAGGTTAACTCAACACATCTGAAAGTGAGGATACTTTTTAGGAAACGAGAACATGTGTGAAAAGCAGGAAAGTTTCTGAAAAGTTAAGAAAGACATTTTTGGAAATTGAGGACATGAATATGAGAATGTTATTTAAAGGAGCTATAAATAAGCATAGACCACCTGTCTTATTTATATGCCAAATAGTGGTGCATTCAGGTACGCCATATAAACTCTGAAATTTGTGTTGCTCTCTTGGGCATGGTGCATTCACGTGCATCTCCTAAGCTCAGTAGTCTCTACTTGAATAGCCATAAAAGTTGTTTAAAATAGGAAAGTTTCTGTTTTTTCTGTTTTCCTACATCTGTCATTACTTTCTGGTTCTTTCATAACTAGATCCCAATTATTTCTTCATGAGCGGATTTGAAAAATTCTATTAAAAAAATGTTTTAAAAAAGTTTTGTGATCAACAAACTCAACCAGATTTTTTGTTACCTTGCACGGCAGCTGGATTCGTGAGATCACAAGATTAGAGCTTTAAAGATGAAAGATTATTAGAGCTTAAAAGAAACAGAATAGTTTTGGAGATGCAGGATATTTGTAACAGACGAGAACAATTCTGAAAATTGAGAACATGGTTAAAAAGCAAACAGTTTAACACAGTGGGTGTATTTTGATAGTTTGCACTTTTTTAAAACTCAAGAACAATTTTAAAAAGTCTGGAAAGTTTTGGAAAGTGAGTGCAGCTTAGGAAAATGAAGACATGTCTTAAGAGACAACATGTTTGAGCTGTTTGAGGGTGGAGATTGTAGTTTTGGTCAGTGTTGAGGTTAGACATGTTAGGATTGGGGGTTTGCAGGGTAGGGTATTATGTTAATGATGGGTCCTCACAAGTATAGAAGTACAAACGTGTGTGTGAGGGAGGTGGGTTCACCCAGCAAAGGTGCCTTTGAGTCAAACACCACACACCAACACAAACACACAAACAGAAACACACACACCAGCCTCTGGGGAGAAGTTAGCTCAGTGGCTAAACTGCAGCTGTCAGGAGAGGAAATAAAAGACAGAGGGGGGAGAGGAGAAGATGGAGGGAGGAGAGAAGAGTGAATGGTGGGACATCAGGAGAAGAGTTTAGGATGGAGGGATGGGATAGATAAAGTGGGAAGTAGTAAATGATGGAGGGATTTTAGGAGAAAAAATACCAAGGAGAGGTGTGAGACTCCATGGAGGGATGGCAAAGAAAGCAAATAAAAAGGAGGATGTTGAAGGAGAAAATGTCAGGGGAGATTTGAAAAGAGGTGAATCACAGAGAGAAAGGTGTCAGACAGCCTTTTCTGATGGGAAACTGCACTTACACAAGCCAAATATTGGTCTCTTTTGCTCGACCAAACTACCAAAATCAGTCATTTGACCTCGCAAAAACAAAGGAGTTGCTGGTCTACTGCCGCCCCAATCTGCTGGTTAGTTTGTGTTTTTGTGTGACTCTGACAAAAACAACTTCTGTGTTTTAGAGGGTAATTTCAGATTCACCAAAGGAGCGGGGCCGTTTATTGGCAAGAACCTGGCGATACAATATGCATCATGAGGCTGGGGTTACGATTCGCCATATTTAGTTGTATAAAGCAAGGTGATTCAGTGCTGTTTTTGGTAAAACTGTCGTAGTGTAAAGAACACGCTATCTAGTGGTCACGGATTTGAATATAACAAAATAAATAAAAAATAAAAATTAACCACTGCTATTTGATACTGCATACAGTGTTTTGTGAATTGATACAGTATCACAAAATATAATATCCTGATACTCGAAATTTTCTTACACCCATACAAAGGAGTCTGGTTGCTGTGGAGAAAAAGATATTTTGCTTATATAACAGTGGTTTCCCATCAGAAAAGGCTGTCTGACAGTGAAAATATTCTAACTATAGCATAAACATAAACTGATAGGGATTTTTTTTTAGTTGGTTTGTAGTTATGAGCTTTGTTTTAGCTGCCGACATGAATTCATTTATTGATGTAAAACACCATCCCATATCTCGCAATGTGTTTCATAAATATAAAAAGACATATTGCATACTTGTCGAGGAGTTGCGGCGTCCACTATCTTCATTTTCAAAAGTACCCAGGAAACAAGAACAACCTCCTTGTTGCAACCTACTTGCTGAAATTAGCGCCTGAGACGCTGATGGTAGGAATGTTAACAAGCTACCAGCTGTTACCTTTTCTTTTGCGGTGATGTGGTCATTTTAATTCCAGAGCTCAGCTCCTGACATGCAAATGTTCCACCAAAACAAGTTCTCCATCAACACTATTTTGCAGCAGCACCGTCGCTGCATCCTGGGCTTGGACATTTGTGATTGGTTTAAAGAGATGCAAACAAGGCAGGGTGTTTCTTCCCTAACAGCAGAGTGTGTATGCATGGAGTCAGACTTTTCTCCAGTGCTGAGCGCTGTGGAGAGACGTCTGGCTATGCAAGACTACAACAATCCAATGATGCTTTCATCCTGGGCCTAATGACGAGAGGCAGCTCCTGAATGGACTGAAATTTTCTTTCCTAGGCTAATGAAAACCTGGTCAACTAAGACTCTTCTCACCAACTAATGGGCAGCCCTGTTAGCATCCTACACTGGTACTTCTGTGCTGATACTCCACTCAGATTCTCTAAACTGGAGGCGTGTCGACCACATCTACTGCAGGCAGTACAAGGACTTTGGATACGTATCTCATATGACCCCACTTCAAAGACTCTGAACTATCCCTTTAAGAGAAAAGACAGAAGATAAAGAAGATTGGAGGGAAACAAAGAGACAACAAAAAACACCTCAGGAAAAAGAAAACCGCTTGTACTTCTTTCTCTGTAGTGACGGAAACAGGAACGAGGAGGAAGTTAAGGGAAGGAGGAAGAGGAGAAGGACTCGCTTCTCTTTTTAAATCCTGGGTTCTTTCCTCACAGTCACGCTCGAAGCCAAAGAAGCAAGAAAAAAAAAATCTGGCTCAGCTCAAAACCGCTGCTACTCCTGTTTAATCAAACTTGCATAAAGGACATTTTTCACAGGCGGAAGGAATCCTTTCGCCGGTGGCTCCCTCTCACTGAGGAAGGGCGACGAGGTCACAAACACTGCAAAACTAAACAGCCAACTTTATTTTTTATTCCTCCTCCCTCCGTCCCTCGGCTGCACTGTAAAGGTTACAGTGAAAGTTTGCTGTCGGAGGAAGATTAAGTTTCAGAAAAACTTCCAAGTGTAGGGGGGAGCTGCGTAGGTACAGTCAGCCCTGAGGGACAGAAGAGCAAGCAGGCGAGAAGGGGTGGGTGGAAAACTGAGAGGGGGCCTCAGAAAGCTGACCTGACAGCACAATTACATAGCATCATAAACCATGAAATTATTTTCCGGGCCGTGTTAGGAGAAAAGTCAACCTGAAAAGGGACACTAGTGGAGGGTCATACGGGGTGTAATTTAATAGTTTTCTCAAATCTCTCTGTTCCAAAAGACCCGCGGCGGCGTTCCGTTTCAAGTCGGGTTCAGATGTTGGCGGCGAGTGTGAAGGGACGATAATTCCCCGAGACAGCTCAAGGCTTACTCATGACATTTTCACGCCAACTAATAATCTGTTAATAGGACTAATTTAGCCGCACTTCGAATGAACCGGTCACGGTAATTGAATCTTGGGATTTCTTGTTTTTTTAAAACAAGGTCCTCAAACTGTCTGACTCTTCCACGGCCAGAATTTAACAAGGGACACTTAAAGGTTAGGAAACGTAAAAAAAGAAAAAGAAAAAGTTCATATTCCTTATTTAAAAGAAGGTAATAGTTGAACAAAATTAAAACAAATGATGGCACCTTTTGACAGAGCAGGTAGTTTTACCCAATTTCCTCACTTGGGTCATTAAACTTTAATCAGATCTCATCTAATCTTTTACCAAACGGATATATACTGAAAATGAACATGTCAGATATAAAATATAGTTGTTCCTAATGTTTTAAAGTATTATAGCTTTAAAGGAATGGTTTGGATTGTTTGGAGTGGGGTTATCTGAGGTACTTATGCCTCATCAGTGTGTTACCTAATCAATATCACTCTATTTTCACTGCTTTACTTTGCTGTCAGACAGAATTTTCCGACAGGAAAACAGTGCTATGTAAGCCAGCTATCACTCTCTCCAAAGCAGCCAGACTCCAGTGTCATTTTACTTTGCAGAACATGGGGGTTGCTGGTCACCCCTTGGACAAAAATGCAACATTTTCCCTAAAAAACAATGTATGGATTCATATAAATATAATTCCTTTCAATCACTTATGACCCTCTAGAAGTGTGTGGTGGTGTCTGTATCTGCAGAGACTCTGCCCTCTGCCTTTATTTCTTTATTATCTCATTATTATTTCGATGTGCTCGGGACCAACCGATAACAGTCAGTATTTGATGTTCTGGCATCTTTCTGGTGTGTTTTCAAGCAGCTCAGACAAATCCTACTGATTCTACCTTTAACTAAAACTAAGCTAAAAGCTAAAAGTATGTGTGAAAAGACATTTTAGTTTACTAAAACTGACTGAAATGATATTGTGTACTTACAAAACTACCTAAAAATAAATAAAAATATCAAGAAATGTCTTTAGTTTTTGTCAATGTGGTTAAATTTGTCAACACAAGCATAAAGAGGCCTTGGTATATGTTCATCAGGACTGGGAGGTCTGACTACATGACTGTGAGTCAACTGTCTTCACAAAGGGTTGTGTTCTTACTGTAACTTGTTAAATCTTGCCCCTGACAAATACCACCCATGTTACAATGGGAAATTTTTTAACTAATACCGAAACTAATAAAAACTTAACTAAAACTATGAGTAAGTAATTGCAGCTAAACTGAACTGAAAACAAAAATGAAATAAATATAAAAACTAATAAAAAATGTAAGACTATATTAACTTTACTGCTGCCTCCATTGGTTAGTTTGTTTGTTGTGAATTTGTTGTTTTAAAGGGTTAGTTCGGATTCACCACAGTAACACAATAACACAAACAAACTAAACAATCAAGGCAGCAGTAGACCAGCAGCTCCTGAGTCCTGTGAGGTAAAGTTATTGATTTTGCCACTGGAGTTTGGTTGGTTTGGAGATGAGCAATATTTGGCTTGTATAACGGTGGTTTCCCATTGGCTGACCCTGTCCACAGCAGTCCATTGCTGTAGATCATGAAGCCTTGAATATTTAAACAACTCAATGAAATCAGTTGAGAAATGTAAACACTGTAGTGCTTTTTATTCAGAAAAACTGCAGTTCCGCCAGAGGCATTTATTTGTTCACAGGCCAGTCTTGCCCTGTCCAATGGGGCATTTATGTTTATGTATCTATGGGTACTTTTGTTGCTTCTCCAAACTGAGGGCGTGTTGACCGCCATCTGCTGTAGGTGATACACTGACAGTACCTCATACAAACCACCTCAAAAAATCCAGACTATCCTTTTAATGTATTTAAAGTAAGAAGTGTACAGCTGTTCAACCCACCACAATATCTTTATAAAACTGGATCACTGCTCACCACGTAGAAAATTGTGCGTCCATAACACATCACCAACATCTGGATACAGTTTTTAGTTTTTTTTACCCAAAACGTTTTGCATCGTTTTTTTTTTTTTGAAAACACAATATTTAACCTGCGGTTGACCTTTAAATCTGGTCAAAATGGTCCCCATCGTGTTTTTAACTGCACAGTGATGTACGAGGCTGAAACTAACAATTATATTAATTTTCAGTCAATCTGCTGACTATTTTTTATGATTAATTGATTAGTCGCATTGATTTAAAGTGTCAAATACATCGTCAAAAATGTTCATCACAGTTTCTCAGAAGCCAAAGTGACGTCTTCAAATAGCTTCTTTTGTCCAACCAGCAGTCCACAACTCAGAGACTCTTCATTTACTGTCATACAGACAAAAGCAGCAAATTTAAGAAGCTGAAACCAGCAAATGTTTGACAATTTTGGTTGAAAAATGACAGGAATGATTGATTAGCGAAATAGGTAGCGAGTAATTTAAACAAAACATTTTTTTGACCTATTGTTGCAGCTCTACATGAGTCACTTTGTAAGAACTGGCATCACAACTTTTCACACGGTCAAAAGCTGATTTTTAACATCTCAGCTCACGCCGGGGTCGAGACATTTACATGATTTACACTCTTAAAAACTCTTTAAACAGGTTCAGCAGCAGAGTTCAACATCAAAAACTTGACAGCTAGGAAAGAAATATAAACTCAACCTGCAGAACCTGTAGGAGAATTTGGGGACATCAATCGTTTTCCATAAATTTTTCAGTTTCTCAGTGACTGCGGTAATCCTTTTTAATGCCGCAGCCTTGCACTGACAGAGGAGACATACTGAGCAGAGTAAATATGAAGACTTCAGTCCAAAATGAGATGTCAACCTTTCACTGAAGCCGACTGCTGCTTTAAAAAGTGCAGCTCCTACAGAAATACTGATGAAGTTACCTGTCAGCCTGACACCACATTTGCAAAGTAGGAAAAAAAAAAAAAGAGTATTAGACAGCATAGTTTCTCTAAAGGTTTTAATTTCATCTGCTCACATCTTTATTGATATTAACTGACACTGAATAAGACAAACACTGAACTTCAGTCTGTATTAATTCCACCATTCAGGGCAGTAAAACATAATGGATGTCCAATTTAAATACCCCAAAAAAGTCATTTTGCTTTGAGTGAAAATATGAACCAGTCAGACAGAAGGTGAGCTTCTCATCAGGAGACGTCACAATCTTTGTGTTATCTGTGCATTTAGGTTCAGTCCAGAGGCTGCTGAATATTGTGATTTTAATCTTCCAAAGGACAAGCAGCTCTGTTATCTGCTCACTTTAAAACTTTTTCTTTATCACATTATAAAACGTACATGTTTCAAACCCAAGTTGGCTCAGAGGAATCACACGCGTTCAAGTATATGTCACTTAGTCAACATGTCCGTGAATGTTCTCATTCGTCCAGGTCATTTTAGTCTCAGGAAGATTAAATCGAAAGAAACTGGACTTGTTTAAAAGTCTTTTCTGAAGATGTTTCGCTCTCATCCGAGATGCATCAGTTCATGCCTGTCAGACTAGTCTGAGCTAGTCTAACTAAATGGTGGGAACCACCAGGTATTTAACCTCTATGGATGTGTTCACATTCATCAGTGCTCTATTCAGAACTGAACAGAGCACTGATGAATTTGGATGAGAGGCGAAACGTCTTCAAAAAAGACTTTTAAACAAGTCCAGTTGCTTTCGATTTAATCTTCCTGAGATCACTTAGTCGACACATACGTGACGTGTAGGTGCAGCTACAATCACAGAGTGTAAAGTTCCTGTGAAGTCAAAATCAAGGTTAAAGTGTTTTTATCACTTATTTACACCTGTATGGCAGTATCTGTCCCTACAATGACAAAAAAATCATTCTGTAGGTATTCCTCAGATAGAGTTTGTCATTTCTTGTAAAACGCTAAAATTGTTGATGACTGCGTATACTAATTTCGTATACACTTTCTTGAGTGCTTCTGGGGGCCGAACCTCACTTTGAAAAAAGTACAAGTTTAACTTTATTCACTGATTTAGTTGAAACTGGATCATATTTTATGGATATGATTCATGAAATACAATCAGCTTCAACACGCTGTGATTCACAGAGTTTTCAGATTGCCTTTAGCTACTTTCGCAACAAATAAAGCTAACTAACTGTTAGCTGCCATTAGCAGGCAACAGAAACGGGCTCAGCACCTTCTCCCAGTGAACAAAACACAGCCTCCGAGACTGAGCACAATAACTATTTTTTTACACGTCCTCTGAGAGATTAAAATGTTTTTTCACTTTGATTTACAGTAGGAGTTGTATACAACACAGATTGTAAAGCTGGTATTTTAATTTACTGTCCTGTCAGGCAAACTTGTGTTGTTATTTTTGGCCAGTTCGTAAATTAAATGAACTTGTCAGAAGTTATATTGCCAATGTTAATCAGTATTATTTATTTCTAGGTGTTTAGCTGTGAAAACTTTTAATCTGTAATCTTTTTAGGGTAATAATTAAATTTAAGACAAGACATTGATTGCAGGTGTCGACACTGCAACACACAAGTTGTCGATATGTTTAGTCGCCAAGGTCAACAATTTAAGTAATTATAGTCATTAATACCCTTATGTGTGAGCAGAAAGTAAATCACAGACAGCACCTGTTTTCTCTGGGATTATCTTATTTTCCTGTGCATAAAAACCTGCACCAACAGACTGAAGTCGCATAAAAATTCCTTCAACAAAGGCCTGGAAGTCAAAGCGTTTCCAAAGAAAGATCAGATTTAGTTTCTTGACTGATGCTGAAACCATTACGCAGGTAACTCTTACAGCTTATTCGCCCCAACAAGAAAAGCGGTTGCGTGTAAAGGCTCAGCATTCATCATCTGACGTAAGTGTCTCCTCAGTTTCAGATTTCCTCCCACTCTGTCCGAGTGACTCATCTTTCAATAGAATCTCTCCACACACACCCGCAGACACCTAATAGCTCTAAAAACAACAATACCTTCAGAAAAACTGTAATACTGTACAGGCGTTAAATGATCCAGCAGCACCAGTGAAAAGTCTTATCTGATCAAAAGCGTTGCTGCTGGTGGTCGATGGTGTCGGATCACGAATAGACCCGACGCTGTTTCCCGTCATGAATAGTTCAGGCTGAGTTCAATTCTATACGGAGATGATGAAAAGAAGACTGAAGAAATAATTACAAACCCTGGTGGGTGAGGCAGAGAAACACAGACCTCACCCCAACAGAACGAAAGGAAAATAACACAAAGTTGATAGAAACAGAGTTAAAAGTGAGCACAAGATCATAATATTCATAATAATATTCATGTAATTAAATCATGAAACAAGAGAAGCAAAAAAAAGGTCAATTCGTTTGATTCGATGGCACCATCTTAGCTGAATTCAAGTCAAGTCTGAAGTTTTTCAAGACAGTAAAATCTCAAATAAGTTGAGTCAGGGTACCTGCTACTGGTGGCTGAGATGTTAAAGCACCAATCATGAACCACGGCGTCCCCGGTTCAACCTTCGCTGCACATTATTCCCCATCTCCCAAATGTCATCTGTCTAATAAAGATGTACAACGTCAGCCGAGACAAATTTTGATTTGAGAACAAGTCAAAGTCAGGTGGTGTCAATCATTCAAGACGAGGTCAAATGAAGTGATGATCAAAGTCGACCACAAATTAAGTCTTAAAAGTTAATGTCAGTTTTCACATGCAAGTCATTTAGGTCCAAACCAGATATTTAATGTTTCCTTCCAGCAGCTGTATTAATCATGTTTTTTGTAAAAGACTTCAGAGTTTCACCAGGTCAAGACTCAAGAGTTTCTCATGTCTCCAGCTGTGATATTATGTAACCAACTAATGTTGTTCCAGACTTGTGAATCGCTTCTCTCACCTTTGATTTCTTTCAGCAAATCCAACAAGTCTGATGTCGGACTCGTGGGGACGAATGGGGACGTCATCAAGTGTATGAGGACAACACAGCTGTACATGTTGGGGTGAGTCTTTTAGCAGTAGTGACCACAAGTTTGGCTTATTACGTTTCCATCCAAATATGTCAAATTCTAACCAAATTTCTGTTAAATTGGCTAAACAAAATGTGAGCAGTGGTCTGCTGCTGGATAACATTAAGATCTAGAAAGTTTACAGTTAACATTGTTTCATGACACCGTCAGCTGCTCCGTCTCCTTACGGACCGTCTGTCTCGTCTTTATCCTGTTTTTGGAATCTGTTACAAATGCCGACTTCATGCAAGCATGTGTGCAAGCAAAAACCACCATAACTGAGCGTTATCGAGCCGTCAACGACGGCTGTTGAGAATTTGTTAGCAAACAGCTGCTTATTTGTGCAACCAGCAGTTACTGAACATTATCATTCATTTGAAGTTGTGTTTTTGTGGTCACCTGATGAACACACGTCCAGCATTCAGTCTCTTTTAGCTCTGGTTTTGGTCTCTACCACCTCCTGAGAAACTTCTGGCTCTTTGGCTGCTAAAGGCTCCACTATGTTCACCAGTTAGTCTCTGTCTGTCTGCTGCTGAGCTGTAGAGAATATTTTATTCATGTTTTAGAGCCTTTTTCTCTGAAGGCATTGTGTGAGAGACCAAAACACCAAAGTTATGAGCTGGACAGCTAAAATTTTAGCGCAAACTCACCACAAAGCTCCGTAAAGCTGAAGGGACCCGCAGATTCTACTGATGATTCTCTGTAAGACTCCTTCACATCGTCATTTCTAAATCTGCATTTTTGATTATTGTGAAAAGCGTTAAAGTGATATTCCACCGCAGAATGATAGTCCACTCAATATGTACTCAGCCCTATGCCGATGTGAGGATGGGTGAAGATCTTCAGTTCACAAAACAATCCTGGAGTTTCAGCAGAAAACAGGGTTGCAGCAAATGGCAGTGATTGGAGACCAAATGTAAATGTAAAAAAAAGAACACAAAATATCTCCATCCTGCTCGTGTGGTGTAATCCAAGTGTCCGCGAGCCGCGACATTAAAATTTAACTACAAAAGACGCCATTTACACCATGTTTTTAGCAGAAATGTCAACTGTAGCCTCCCAGATAGCATGTAAACACAGCGCCAATGTATTGCAAGACTTGGTATATCTCTTAATGGATGCACGTGTGAAAATATCGCGAGATCGACGCCATGTTTACATGCTACCTGCTACAGTTGACATTTCGGCTAAAACCATGGCGTAAATGGCGTCTTTTGTGGTTAAATTTTAATGTCGCAGCTCACGGACACTTGGATTACACCACACGAGCAGGATGGAGACATTTTGTGTTTGTTTTGTGTTCTGTTTTTTGCATTTTATCCAGGATTGTTTTGTGAACTGAAGATCTTCACCCATCCTCACATCGGCATAGGGGTGGAATATCCTTTTAACTTGTCTTGACAGCTGCTACCAAAGCTTCTGTATCATCTGAAAATGCTGCAGTGGGATGGACATGTGAACGCCACTCAGTGAGCATTTCTGACATCAGGTAAAATAACAGTCAAACAGTGCAAAAGCTTCTAGATGGCTGCACAATATTCCCCTAAACAGTAAGAAATGAAACAAACAAGCTTTTTTTTTCCATGTAGTGAAATTTTTACTGTAGCAGCAAATACACACAACAACTTGCAGATGTAACATCATGACTTGTAGCAGCAACACTGAGGCAGTCGACCAAGACACCTCATTAAATATCGTTGTGTGTGTGTGTGTGTGTGTGTGTGGACACAGTGTAAAGGCCACAATCTGTTTCACCTTCCAGGCATCATTTCTCCAACACAAAAATCAGAAAAGCTTAAATACAAAATAAATCTCTTCTCTGATCGTCTCCCTCATTCAACTCGGAAAATATAATATTGCAGAGAATATTATTTACATCGTGGCTTTAAACGCCTCGGTGGCCTGCGACACGACATCGTGAGGAATATTTAACACAAATCAAATCACACAATCTCGAAAAAAGAATCAAATCAGTCAAAAAATAATTAAGCAACAGCCCAAACCAAGTAACATAAAACGAATCAAACCTTTCAATTTCTTACACAAACTTGATCTGGAATTAAAATCTCACTATTTTTTGGATTTAATAACTTCGCAGCAAACATCGGCACACATTGTTCGAAGGCAACCTTAATGTAATACTTTGGTTTAAGCAGAGCGGACAGCGTGTGTCGCTCCGCTGATCACCTAAGGCATTAATAAATATTGATCTGAGCAGTTGAAGATCAACTGAAATGAGAGGAATATACTCTGTACTTTGCAAATACTGATAACTATGATTGATCTCACGCTACCTGACTGTTATTAGATGCTTGTTTCTTTAAGTACATGTTATTGTTAAGAGACACTGTAGAGTTTACTAGTTTTAAGACTGAGTTAGTTGTCTTGTAGTACTTGAGGAAGTCGCATACTGATTAGTACTCGAGTCTTCTGAATGCAAAGTGCAAGTTCAAGAATAATACGTTTAGCATTTTGATCAGTTTTTTCTTTTTGCTACATTACACCTTCAAAACAGAAATGGTTCAGTCCAGAGGGGTTTCAGCATTTATCCCCTGATGAGTGCTTCACAGTAAACACTGATGTGGTATTTTGCAGGATAAAGGACGTCTATTTTAAAGGGACAGTTTGGATTATTTGAAGTGTGGTTGTATGAGTTATTTATCAGTGGTCAGTGTGTTACCTACAGTAGACAGTGGCTGACACAACCCCAGTTTGGAGAAGCAGCAGGAGTAGTGCAGGAAGGTCAGCAACAAAACAGATTTTAACCACCTAGTGTATGCTACATTTAGAATATTTTTACTGCTTTACCCTGCCATCAGACAGCCTTTTGTAGGAAATCACGGTTATATAAGTCATTAATTGCTCTCTCTTGCTAAACCAAACTCCATTGAGAAAAACAGTAATTTAATCTCACAGAACACACGAGTTGCTGGCCTCAATTGGTTAGTTATTTTGTATTATTGTGTGACTTCTGTGTTCTAAAAGGTTCATTCAGATTCACTGAAGTCACACAATGACACACAAACTAACAGATCAAGGCAGTGATAGACCAGCAGCTCCTGTGTTCTGTGAGGTAAAATTACTGATTTTGTTAATGGAATTTAGTTGAGCAGGAGGGGGGAGGAAAGGATATCTGACAGCAAAGTAAAGTGGTGAAAATATTCTAAATGTAGCGTACATTACTTAGCTTCCTACACCAGAACTCCTGCTGCTTCTCCAGACTGGGGCCGTGTCGACCTCCATCTACTGTTGGTAATACACCGACTGTATTTCATACAACCACACTTCAAATAATCCAAACTATCCCTTTAAAATGCAGTCATTTAAACGCTGTTAAAACAGCAGCTAAGTGGAGACCAGATGTCTTCTGACCTGCAAATCAACAAACCAGTGCAGACTGGAATATTTCCGACCTTTGACTTTGCAGTATCATCTTCACTGTACTGATAAATACACTAGTATCCCTCATTCCCACCTCTTGATCTCGGTCAGCGTCCTCTGAGTAAAGTGCAGTTGGGACACCAAATGGAACAAGGAGTGTGTGTTTTTTCCAAACTCTTCCTCTCTTGTACCGTTCATTCCTGAGGGGAGTTCCTCATTTCTCTCCACATCACAGCTCCCATCTGTAGCTGCAGTTAATAGTAAACATTTGAAACACTGAAGGATTCAAAATCGTCCATTATACTAGTTGGGGATAATAACCCAGAAGACCGCTGCTAGAATCCATCGTCGTCATAATCACAGCCATAATCTGGAAGGTGGGAGACACAGAAGAGGGGGGGGGGGGTCAGACACATACTGAGGGAAGAAATGGTGATAAATTGGTGTTAAAATTAAATCTGTGATTATTAATCTTCAACAGAAACAGGCTGCTAACAACATAGATTTCAGAAAGGTATTATTTTTGAGAACCACCTGAAATGTGACAGTAGATCACAGAAATAACTGAAAAAACTGCTGCAAGTAAACTTATATAAGTATCATAATCAAAATTTATTAGCAAAAGTACTATTTTAATCCACAGCAATGCAATAAGGTCTATAAAATCATCATGTTTGTAGCGTCACTGTCCTGTCAGAACCACAGAGAGGATGGATGGTCATGACAAATTGTGATCTGAAGCTAAAGCTGTCAGTGTATTTAAAAAAATATTTTGTTGTCTTTTATGGTTCTTATCCTTCTGTATATCACATTTAATCTGAATGTCTGTTCTTGAATAAACATTTCTTGCCTTAATACTTTGTTGTTTGTTTATTTGGCTTAATTTGTGAATGTTTTTCTTTTCCAATAAACAGATTCATATTCCTGAGAGGAAGCTAAGATGTTAAACACAGTAAAATTTTGGCATCAGTACCGAGTGGTCCTCTGATACCATGACTGAAAAAACACTTCACAGAAGTGAGTTTGTGACTGAAAATCACCATTTTCACTTGAAAAGTAAGTGAGCCAGAGATGCTTTAAGAGCCAGAAATGTAGATTTTAATGGACGCTCCCTTGTGTGACAGTGAGTGAAACTGCATGTAGCTGAAACAAGGTGTTGCTGGAGGAAAGTAAGCGGTTTCCATGGAGACTTCAGGAGGAGCAACAACAGGTCAGAGTGGTAAAATATAAAAAGTGTCACATCACTCTCTGAAGGGAGGAGGAACTGACAGACAGACTCTGGTTTAATCTCCAGTGTCGGCAGACGTCCGTCCTCATCGACCGTCCTCCTGCCTCCAGCAGCTCCGGAGATGCTGCTCCGAGGCCGACCCTGACCTTTGACCCCTCTGAGGGGGCAGGAGTCTAAACAAAGACCTTCCCTACAGGAATCAATTAAGTAGCTCAGGACTTTTTATTGCGGCAGAGTCACAGACCTTAAAGTTTAACAGCCAGAGACGTAAAGTGAAGAAATTTAATCTTGGCGAGGGCTCATTAAAACATACCAGGAGTCTGAGCTGTGACCCACAGAGGCAGATTCATTAAAAAAAGTGATTCTAACTATTTCACAGTGCAGACGCTCAGTGTCCGACTGAGAAGTGACGAAGCAGTCTGACACCAAGACACTGTTGGTGTCAACTAAATTCAAATGTTCACATCATCAAGTCGTGCAGCCTGAAGGGACGAGTTTTATTTAAATTAGAGGAAGAATCTGTGTGTGTGTGTGTGGTTCAGTTGTCTCTGTTTCTGTCTCGTCTTAAGAAACAAAACATCATTGACAACTGATTTGATCAATTAACTGAAAAAGTACTCAAAAACAAGAGTAATAACTAATTAATTTACCAAACAACTAGTCACATATTTGTAGCTATCGGCTTTTCCAGTGTGAAGATTTGCAGCTTCTACAACCACTTCAGTTATTGAGATTATGTCTCTTACATTTATTCTTAAAACGTTACTTATTTTCAAATAGTAGTTTAATCCCATGCGATAGCAGTTCTATGAAGTCTGCAGTCATTTTTAATTTGTTGTGAAGCCATTTGGAGGCTCCACATTGGATATTCGATCAATTCTATTAACGCAAAAACAGATTCTAATGAAAATAATCACAACACTGATTTTTAGTGTTGTTGTGGAGGATGACTGAAATAAGCAGAAGCGTCACAGAAAAGATGTGATGCTCAGTGAAAGCAGAAGCTGGGGTCTATTTGAAGATTTATATTTATCCTGTAACATTATTTACTTAAGCATTCTTAACATTTTATATTGAGAAGAAGTCGGGCTGCAAAATTAATCACAATATCATCAAAATGGTATTATGGGCAAGTGCAATATCCAAACCCTGCAATTCTTTTTAATAAATGAAAAATGTGTGACAAAGCAGCATCATAATGAGGCACTGCGGCGCTGCAGAGACGCTCTGACCTACAAATGTTCTCCAGATGAAAGAAAACATGTTTGTTTGCTACAGAACCCAACAAATGTCACATCATAATTATTTTTTTGTTGGGTTTTTTTCACTGAAAATGAAAAGTGTGATCGCATATCGCAGTCCAAATAATCACAACATGCTTTTTCTTTTTCTTTTTTAACTATACGAGTATAAAACAACATGAAAATGATCAGAGAGATCAGAGGTTTTATAAATATATATATTTTTTAATGGAATTTATAAAATCTGCCTCTGTAGAAATGAATGAGATATTGTTCTGATTTTAACTTATAATTATTAAAAATGCTCAGTATGCATCGTGTGTGTTTCAAACTCACTTAGTAATCTGATCAGCCTTTATAGAGAACACTGATCAGGCTATTTAAAATGATTATCAGCCAATAATGATCGCTGGCTGATTAATTGGAGCAGCGTTAGTAGATATATCACTGCATTCCTGATATATACTCTGTTTATATACAGTTAATATTGAACACAGCTCAGTGTGGTGGAAAAGAGCTTCAAAGATTAAATGTTTTGAGGATTTATGTGGTGAGACGGTTGTAAAATACGGTTAAATATTACTTTTAGATGTTAAATAGGCTGTAAAACACGGTTAAATTTGTACTACTACTCTGTTTGGGGATCATTTTAATATTTTTTCCCTGTTTGATCATTTATTTTGATGTTTTAACTTTCAAATTTATTAAATTGTTAATAAATTTGAAATATGTGACAATATATGAGTGATCTAAAAGAAAACAAACAGCCAGTGTCACAGACAGACATCCTGACCGCAGGTTAAACAAACAGAGTTTAAACTGACCGTTGCTGCCCAGCAGGTCCATGGCGCTGACACAAGTCTCCTCCTCCTCCTCATCTTCCTCATCGACGGCTGCATCATCGTAGACGACCGGCCCGCTCTCCACCACCACTCCGCTGGCGGGGGCTCCCACGGGCACCGGCAGGGGGTTGGAGTTGGCAATCTGAGCAAACAGGAAATATTGTTGGTCGAGGGCAGAGGCGTGCGTCGTTCGGTATTTTTAATATTTTCCTCTGCGTGACATACGAGCGTCCCCGGGGAAATCTAAGCTAGATCTGATCTCATATGCCCCACTTCCTTTAAAATGATAAAAATAATAAACATAGTGTAGTGTAGTATGATAGTGATGGTGCTGTAGGGCAGGTGGAGGGCACGCAGGGTGGGGAGGAGATATTTCATCCGCTGCACATTCTCACACAGGACTAAATACAGCATCCGAGCGTGACCACAACCTTTATTATCTTACATTATTCTGTCATTTAGGATTCTACATTTAAAAAAAAAATCTGCAAAGTCAACAGTGTGCGGCTTTGTGTCGCACAAAAGAGTCAGAAATTAACTGGAGCCTCGGGGCAAAAATACCCTTCAAAGTTCATAAAAAGCCCGTGAAATTAAAAATGAAGGGGTGAGGGTGAGCGTGGGGGCAAAAATGTAATTAGAGCGCCCTTTGCATTTCACCCCCCTTCTCATTGTCTTAGTGGAGCTGTCAAACGTTCATGAACGTGACGACTCTCTCCCCCGTGGGGCAAACTGCGACCAGGAGAGTCTTTCCAGGTGCATGCTGGGAGACAAAAACAGAGCAGTTTTTGATCAGCAAAAACAAGCGGCGTGATATGGGAGAGAATGTTGGCAGCAGTGACAGAAAATAAACAAGTGGTATAATAATAAAAGGTTGGAAAAGACAGAGAGGGGTCAGTTTTCCAGCACTGGAAACGACGATAAAACACGTCAAAAGAACAAATTCAGAGTTAACCTGAATCTGAATGTTCCATTTCATGTTTCAGTACATTTCCACACCAGAAGGACCTCGTCTCCACCAAATAAATGATATAAACTGAACTAAAAAATGAGTGCACACTGACAAAAATAAAAACTGTTTTGTTTAAGTAAGTTTTGTCATCTATTTTATAAAGTTTGTGTGAGGCCAGTTTCACACATCGACCCTGTTCACACTTGGGTTTTTAAATGAGTTTCTGTGACTCAAACACAAGTGGACAGCTGGGACACGATGCTGTTCACACCTGTGTATATCAATGCGTCTCCAAGGTATCCAGCTCACCACCTGTGTTCAGATTTCGTTTCTGCCTACGTCGCCTTGGCTTAGTCTCGCATAGCCAGACGTCTCTCCACAGCGCTCAGCACTGGAGAAAAGGTCTGACACCACCACACATGCACATTCTGCTGTGTTTGCATTTCACTGAGCCGATCACAAACGTCTTGTGCAGAGCTGAGCCCAGGATGCAGCGATGGTGATGCTGCAAAACAGTGTCGAGGGGGAACTTGTTCTGGTGGAACATTTGTACGTCTTGAGACGAGCTCTGGCAATAAAATGACAACGTCACTGCAAAAGAAAAAGTAACAGCTTGTTTATGTTCATACCGTTAGTATCCCAGGCGCTAATTTGCCGTTCAGGTCTACACTGCAGCACAGAGGTTGTTCTTATTTCACTGGGACTTTGAAAATGTAGATAGTGGACGCTGCAATGCTGCTTGAAGCTATTTACTTGTATTTAGTGCTGTTCATTTGTGATCCAATCGCCCAAAACGTGTTTTAAAACCAAGTGTAAACAGAGTCATTGTTTAGTCATGTGTCAGCTTCCGCTGGCTGTTGGCAGGACACACAACATACTTGTAAACAAAGTGATTGAATGTCTCTGACCAAACTTGTTGTAGTTGTAGTTCTCTACTTACTACAGCGGGTGTATTAATGTTTGTTTTTATACTCAAAATAGTTTCTAAAATCTGGGAGCATGATGACATGGACAAAATATGTCCAAAGGGACAATGATCATGAGCAATCAGACCATCATACAGGTTGTAAACCAACTGGCAGATTATTAAAACCATCTGTCTTCAACTGGGGCTCCAGAGTAGAACTGTAATCGGGCCTGAAAAGTTGAGTCTGAAAAGGCTAAAGCCCAACAAAAATTCAGTCTGAGCCCGACCCAAACCCTTCCATCATTAGCATATTTCAGCCCGAACCTGATTACAGCCCGACATTTTTCTTAAAAAGCTTCCCTCTATGTACCAAACAGCAGGAGCTGGCAGTGACAGGGACAATACATGGGGAGAATTTGAATTGGCAATAATAATAATATAGCCCACACCCGACATAAGCCCATGAAATATGTGAGAAATAAGGTCCAGTCTGACCCAAACCTGCTGGGTCTCATTGGGTCTCGTCCAGTTTGGACACAGGGCTCCCTTGGTTACTGCAGGGGAACCCCGAATTATTGTTTGATAATTTTTTACATTTTTTTCCCCTCATGTCTGAAAGTACGCATTAACATGAAATGAAAACCCCACATAGCAAAGATAAAATCAGCCTAATTGAGTCCTATCCTACCCATGAATCCTCGCTGGTGAACTAAGAATTTCTTTGCACTGATAACGTGCAACGTGTCATCTTTGAATATGACAATAAAGCCTTTGCATCCTTTGAATCCATCTCTCAAAGACCGCTGATCTTAACCATTTTAATTGGACGTCAAACTGAAAGTGAGTACATCTGTAATGTTGGTAATATGGGAGCACTGCTACAGCTACAACTACAGCACTGTAAACTTCCACTCTGCTAACCTGAAGGTTTGTTTACAATGTGTCTGACTGCTCATTTTTCTCACCATGTTGGACCTATTTTTAATGATGTCACTGTAGTCCCAGATCTCAGCAATTAACTTGAGTAGAGGAGTATAATGTTATTATTTATGGAAATAAAATCCAAGCTGTAATAAAATGTAGTTTTCCTACAAGTTTTTTAATTACACAGGCTGGCAACTTTAACTATTTCTGGAAATAAATGAGCATTTTAACATATTTACCACTGATGATTCAACCAGGACACTTTCATATCCATCCAAAAATAAACTGCTGATCAGATCTTTGCTGGATTAACATGTTTAAAGGACGCCTGGCGGCCAATCAGAATGTATGTAAGAGACCATATAATGCATCAACGTGGCTCCACTGCAGTACCACCAAATCAATTTAGTGTACATTTATTGCACTTGATTTGAAAGATGTATTGTTTTTAAAACTGATGCTGCAGGACAAAGAAAATTTCCCCTCGGAAAACAGTGATCTCATTCTGAATAGCGACTTCTCAGCTTCAGTCTGAGCTTTATTTATTTTGCTTAGTGATGAACTGTACAGATATCAGAAGACAAACAAACTGTTCCGCCAGGGAGGACAGGTGTGGAAGGTTTTCATTTTTCCCACTTTTTTTTTTTTTTTTCCACCTGCCTTCAGCGAGAGAAACTAATAAAACCTCCAAAACGAGACTCTCCCTTTTCTTTTTTGGTCCAAATGCTGCAGATTTTTCGGCTTTGGAATGGAACGAATGTACAATATTTTTGCAGAAGAGGAAACCCGCCATCTTCAGTTTCTTCCACGGCGACTAAAAGGAAACCTGTGTGTTATCACTTTCCTTTCAGCGAGGGCTAATTATAAAGCTGGAGGAGAAGCAGGTGGAGGGTCCACAGTGTGACGGGGAGATATTTCTGTTCTCCTCAGCAACAGCCTGTTGGAGTCCCTGCTGGGGCCTTCCTCCTCCTGCCTGCCATCTCTCCCTCCAATTTGCCTTTCATTTCCTCCTCTTTCCTTTCCTCCCACCTTTCTTTTATTTCACATTTCCTCTATTTTGCCTCTCTTTTATTCAGCCCACATCCATCCTCACTTCCTCCTTCCTTCGTTCTTTGACACACTGATTCTCCTTTTGGCTCCGACTTCACAATCTCTTCCCACTTTTCCGTGTTGCCTCCTCAGACTCTGATATATACCCAATAAAAATACAAAATATCAAAAACATAAAATATCCACAACAAAATCCCTCTGCAGTCCTCCTCTTTCCTCTCAGCGGATCCCTACCGACTCCTCATCATCACAGGAGCTGGACGCCTTATTAACTAGCAGCGAACACAGGCGGTAATGCGAAAACATTAAAAAAAATAATTAAAAAGAAAAAAAAAACATCATTAACATGGTGCTCCAGACTAATTAGGAGGTGAGAGCTGTTAAATGGGTCAGGGTGAAGGTCTGTGAGAGGAGATAAAACCCTCATAAATACATAATGTTAAATGAGTCCTTCAAAAACAATTATTCAGAAATATTACCGTGCCAATCACTGCATGCAGAAATGTACAAGAAACAAACACAAACTCATCTTTTTGTGATGAATAATTCAGAACACTTGGTCATTGTTCTCACACGAGAAACTTTGGTAACAGAACCGACCCGTTACCCGCAGTTATCTCCAAGTCCGGACCCGTTAATATAAATCCCACGACCGGACCCGTGATTAAACACACAGGCTGCACAGTCGCTCACTCATCACTTGGTGCAGAAACGATGCATCTAGCTTGCAGCTATCAAAAGCCAAATACTTTTTGGCACTTTCAGTGATTTATTGTCCACAACTGAGTGTTCTCCACTGGCTGGTTTTGCTTTTAGGTCTTCCATTTTGATGTAGTAACTAGCAGCTAGCCTACATCGCTGTTGGGTAAGTGCCATCTCATTATTTGGCTGGATGTGGGGTCAAAGGCTGAAGAACAGAATCCTGGTGGCTGATAATGCTCGATAATATTAGCTGATTTAAATGTTGACGTGCTGATTACTCCAGGAAAAAAAAAACCCCACCCGCTGCCTGCAACCCCATGATTTTATATAAATATATCTTTACCTGTTCTACCCGGTGCAGGACTCTGCTTTACTAATTTGTCATTGATCATATTTTTGAGACTTCACATTATTATGACAAATTGTAATGTTTGGTTTCTTCAAATCCCAAGAAAAGATGCCAAATATGTTTTTTGGAATAAATCTAATAATGATGTTGGTAAAACTTCTGATTCCTAAATGTAAATTTTGCAATTTAAAACAAAACAAAACATTTAGTTGTTTTCTTGAAGGTTGTTGAGCAACATGTGAAACTTTCTAATTTGACTTTCAGAAAGTAGGACTGAATGAACTGAAGAACTATCTGACTGCAGTTATTTTTTACAGATTTGTAATTGCGATATGATTTACGATATTAGAGGAAAAGATCATTTTTACATCATTATTCTCATTTTCATTGAAAAACACATTAAAGAATTATGGTGTGTTATGTTTTTCAGGGCTCTGTATTAAACAAAGATGTTTTGTGAAGTCTGAGATGTGTTGGCCAGGACACCTCTGCAGCACCACAATATTTAATTTAAAATAGTATTTTAACACATTAGGCTTTTAACAAATGTTATGTATTCCTGTAATTTGAAAATTGCAGTAGACCATATTGCAGTCTTGATAAAATTTCGATTAATTCTTCAGCCCAAACAAAAAGGCAATCAAGGCACTTAATGTGTGTGTTTTATAATATTTTGGTCTGCTGTGATAAAACACTGACACCATGTCTGCTTGTGTTTTGGGGGAGATTATAAACTGGCCTCCTTACTGCTGCTCTGTTGGATCAACTCATCAGAAAAACACCTCATGTCTCCTTGTTTTTGTTTTTTTTTTAGATTGAACTTTGTGCACCTCTGTATCAAACCTGATAACGTAGCTTTCCTTCGTTTGTTTATGGGCCGTCTGCTGTCTGGAATTGATTATAATGACGCCATTAAAGTGAAAGAAAAGTGATTTGTGAATATATTTGTTAACATTATACCATACCAAGTATTCTGTGTAATCCACGAACGTTGATTTTCCTAGTTGTTGCTGTTGAAGTTGAATAAAATAAAATAAAATGGTGTTTGTGTGAACTATGAGACAGTAGAGATAATGTTGCATGTTGGAGGCAGATACTCCGGAGCGTACACACTCTTCACTCAATTATTCTCAGTCCTCAGAGTCTCAGTCCTTTAACGAGAGAACTGCTCGTTAGGAGTGAGAATACGGCTCAGACCGACCACAGGAAACAAGCTCTCAGAGAAGGTTTTATGGGTGCGAGGATGTTGACATCTGATCGCCTGCAGCAGCTACTCATGCATGGAACAACTGGCAGAGCAGAATTTACCGACAGCAAACCGCAGTTCGGATTTTCTTTAAGTGTTTTAAGTGGCACGACAACCAGAAAGTATAAATTACAGAAAACTGCCAGTTAACTCACAGTAATCAGGTCCCTGTTGTACGAAATCATGCCTTTTTCCAGATATAAATCACAAGCAGCGGCAGCAGCACAGGCTTTTTGTTTGTCTGACATGATTAACATAATTAGTGGTCCAATGAATTAATCAACATTAAACCAATTTCTATCATGCAAAACAAGCTCAAGTCAAAACAAATAAGACTGGCAATAAAACTGTCTTTACTGCCCACTGTAGTCGACATTTAAACAAAAGCAAGAAGAGAATCCTGCTGTCAGTGACAGACAGATCTTTGACCACAGACCTCATTTATAAATGTTTTCTGATGCTGTTTAAGTTCTGTTTCTGTCTGTAATGTTTGGCAACACAACAACAACACAACACAAACTCAAAATCCTGACGTTAATATCCTGAATATCAGTAAAATCACAATACACCATCTGAGCATGATATCAGATCGACACGCGAGCATGACATTTCAACATGTAGGTCATGAAACAAAGGCCAAGTCTTCTTAAATTTCTTAAACTGCTTTAAACAAACTCTGCCAGAAATCTTGGCAGAGTCATGGACGCCAATACTAACGCTCCCATGAAGACAATTACAAGAATTAAAGTAGTTTTACAAATATAAAACCTGCATGGATCAAAAATAACAGACTTGTTTGAAGTTCGAGGTGTTCTGTCAACAGTTTTACAGACATAACTTTGATAAAAAGGCTTATGTGGAAGGAAAAAGGCACTCTGGGCTGCAGGGGAATTTTTCACCGCAATTCCGCAAATGGCCACTGAGAAAAGCTGGAAGCAAAGCTGAGACGTGACGCCCTATCTAGGTTTTCAGAATATATCTGTGGTTCTGCTTCTGATGTAGCCTGCAGATTTCCGGGTCAGGACTTCCTCTTCTGTGTGCTGGTCCGATAAGCAACTTGAGACGCAAGACTGAAGATGGAGGCTGTTCCCTATAAATGGATTTTAAAAAGCTAATAAAAAGCTAATTTAACATTTTAGCCAGCATGTTCCACTTCTTCCACTCTCCAGAAACTGTTAACCTGCACATAACACAGCACAAGATCACTCAGACATGGTTGGTCCAAACTACTCAGCAGAGGTGGGATCAAGTCACCGTTTGTCCAACTTCAGATATTGAACAAAGTTGGAAGTCGTTGCGTCCCCCTCTGGAATTTTTTTACCTCAAAGTTTTGCATATTGCATATTAATTTTTGTTGACCAGTGCAAAGTTTTTGTATGCAAATGAAATTATTTTAGGCATCATTTTCTCCAACTGGAGCTCAGTACTGTGACGTTAGTTCTTCATGGTTCTCTCCTGCAACTTGATTGGATGCTGTCTGATTAGCTCAAACAAGTTGAAGTTGGTTGATTCAGTTCATGAAGGGAAATACTAAATCGATTTGTGGATTCACACTTTACAAATAACAGAACTGAATTAATCTAAGGTTTTGGGGAAAGGTATCGAGTATTTTGAAATAAAAACACTGAAGTCCGAGATAAGTCATGAGTCCAAGTCATGTGGTTTGAGTCCACACCTCTGCTACCCGGACTACAAACAGAACCAGAACTAAAACACTTCTAATACCAAAATCTTGCCCTTTGCCTTCAGATTCTGAATCTGTAATAGGGATTATAAACCTACAGGTCTCTCAGATGATCTGGGATCAGAGCTTCTTTCAGACGTCAGAGTCCAAACTAAACACAGCTTTTAATTCTTCTGCCATGAAAGTCTGGAACAAACTGCCAGAAAACCTGACGTCTGCTCCAACTCTTGACCAAGACGTTGACTTACAGTTTGTCTCCACTGCTCCCGACTCTAGAAATGTTTAAATGCAGAATCTGACTGTATCTTGTTTCCTGTTAAATTGCATACGTGACAATAAAGTTGACCTTTACCTTTTAAAAAACTCATATCTTCACAGCACTGCTGCTGCATTTTTATTCTTCTGTTTAATCTGTCTTATTCTATTTTAGCTCATTTTAATCTTCTATTTTAATCCTTTAAAATCCAATGCATGTGTATTATTATATTGCCCAGAGTCTCTTTTATATCGTGTCTTAATGCTTTTGTGTCTGTAAAAGAACTGAACAGCCTTGGTGTCGAACAATACGAATAAATGTGCTTTGATTCTCTAAGAAATGTCATCCTGTGAAAATAGCAAAAGCTTTAAGACTCTGATAACTTCAGGAGCTCTAATTCGCCTGCTTGTTTGTTCTCATGCTGACGTGAACAAAATAATTCTGTGTATTTGCATCTTTGTACGTCTTTATTATTCAGAGAGCTCTGAATAATGAGCCTGTTTAGCCTTGTAGTACGGCTCTGCTTTACAGAGGTGGCAGAAGTGCACATATTCTTTACTCAAGTAGAAGTACAGGTACTTGTACATATTCTTTACTCAAGTAGAAGTACAGGTACTTGTACAGATTCTTTACTCAAGTAGAAGTACAGGTACTTGTGTGAAAGTAGATTCAACTTCTTTACTCAAGCAAAAGAGGAAAAGTACAGGCAGCTGTTTCTATGCAGAGCTGAGTGAAGCTCACCTTTCCTCCACGCTCGAGTCTCCATTTCTGTCCTTGTTACATCTTATTACATTGTTTTCGTCTTATGTTGTTTCATTGTTATGTAATTTTTGTCTCATTACATCTTTTATGCAGTTTTCTCCTCGTTTTGTTGTTTGTCTTATGATGTTTATGTCTTGTTACGTTATTTTTGTCCTGTTATACATCGAGTTTATCTTGTGTCTTTTAAATCATTTTTATCATGTTGCCTTTTTCGTCTTGTTGCATCTTCTGTCGCTTTTGTCTTAGTGTGTCTTTTACATTGTATCATCTTAAGTTGTTTTCATCTGGTTTCGTTTTTCTGGTCTTGTCATGTAGTTTTGTCTTTTATGTTGTGTTTGTCTTGTTACGTCTTTTACGATGTTTTTGTCCTGTTATGCATTTTGGTTTTTTTGCATTTTGGTTTTTCCCCATTATGTCTTTTACGTGTTTTCGTCTTATATCTTGTACATTGTTATGTTATGTCATAAGCTGTTTTTGTCTTGTTACGTCTTTTACGTTGTTTTCATCTTCTTATGTCATTTATGTCTTGTTATGTCATTTTTGTCCTGTTAAGTCTTAGGGTTTCCTTCGTCCTGTCTTGCCATCTTCCATCTTTTACATTGTTTTGGTCTCATCTTTTTTTTTGTCTTTGTTACGTCTTTGATGTTTTCATCTTATGTCTTTTTCGTCATTTCGTTGCGTCAGTTGTGCGTGACATGCACTGACGGATACACTGAGGAATTGTCTTTTCTGTGTTATTGTCTCTTCTGTATTGATGTTGGGAAGAAATAAAAATAATCAATATAATTCTCCTTTTGTACCGTTGGTACCTAAAAAATCTACTTCAGTACAGGTATTAAGTATTTGTACTCAGTTACTTTCCACCTCTGCTGCTTTATCGGGGTGAACGAGGAGGCCTCTGCGTTTCTACAGGACGAGCTGAGAACGCTGGACGTCATGTGGTTCACCGCTGGCCTGACAGCTTCTCTGAGAACCCAACTTCAAATAGACTCAGCCATCAATTGCCAAGACTATTGCTTGCATAAGCAGACTATAGCTGCAACGCCAGAGCGACTGTCTGCAGTTCAAAGCCCCTCTCCCGTGACCTCATCACCCTTTTCAGATTTCTAAGCCGCTCTGAAAATCCCCCACATCTCCGACTGTGCTGTCTGCTCCCTCCACCGGCCCGAGATTCAGTCTGAATGTGGTTCAAGGGAGAAGAAGAAGAGGGGAGAGGGCAGCAGAGAACAGCTGGGCCCGTTTCAACTGGCAGAAATCAACTCGTTCCTCCTTCTCTGTCTCTTAAACTGATCATTTCCTCCCTCGGCTTGTTTGAAAAATGTACAGACTAATTGCTGGGTCACTGACGGGGTTGAAGGAAATCAGTTTTCTGTTGAGCGGCAGACAGAAAGAGCTTGGCGAAGCACAAACATCTCTTTTCAATCTGGCCCTGTCGCTGCAATGAAACGGCAACATTACATAACAGGAGCAGAGAGCGAGGAGCGGCCTCAGCCAATGGCGACGACCGCTTGCCTCCAGTTCCCAGGGGGAGGTGAGGGGGTTGCTAAGTAACAAGCCTTGTTGACCCGGCCCCTCGTGGCAATGTTTTCTTCCTGGTTGACAGAGCCTGAGCTCCCCGAGCTCCTCCATTCAGAGCTGCCAACAGCACATGATGGAGAGGGAGACAAAGACTGAAAGAGGAGGAGGTGGAGGAGGGAGATGGAGGGATGGAAAGGAATGTGGAGAAAGAGAGGAAATATAAAGGAGAGTGACGGGAAAGAGAGGACAGCAGCAGAGCGAAGCATTAACGGGAAGAGATGAGGAGGAGAGAAACGGGACTCGAGGGAATGAAGCATAAAGTGAAATGATGAGGAAAGAAGGGAAAGAGTGGGAGATTCTTTAAAAAAAGGAGAGAAACAGCAGGATGAGGATGGAGGAGTAACGTGGGAGAAGGAGAGAAACACTAAAGGCAGATGATTCAATGGTTTTGGAAGCATTTTTCCTCTACTGTAAAATCTCCTCTGAAACTTTTCTTTTAGTGACGTCCTAAATCTCAACTCTAGAGTGTCAACATTTAATGACACTAAAGAGTTTTCTGTGCTATAAAGTGCAGAAGCCACCGTCACTGCAGTGGCAATAACACTGTACTGCATCCAAAAGAATTTATTATTTTTAACCACTTTTGCCAAGAAACATCCAGGATCTCCTTTATTATCAGTTACACGTTGAACATACACTCACCTGCCACTTCATTAGGTACACCTGTTCAACTGCTTGTTAACACAAATATCTAATCAACCAATCACCTGACAGCAACTCGGTGCATTGATGCATGCAGACATGGTCAAGATGACCTGCTGAAGTTCAATCCGAGCATCAGGATGGCGAAGAAAGGTGATTGAAGTGACTTTGAACGTGCCATGGTTGTCGGTGCGAGACGGGCTGGTCTGAGTATTTCAGAAACTGCTGATCTACTGAGATTTTCACACGCAAACATCTCTAGAGTTTACAGACAAAGGTCAGAAAAAGGCAACAGTAACTCAAATAACCACTCGTTACAACCAAGGTATGCAGACGACAATCTCTGAAACCTTGAAGCAGACGGGCGACAGCAGCAGAAGACCACACCGGGTGTCATTCCTGTCAGCTGAGAACAGGAAACTGAGGCTACAGTTCACACGGGCTCAACAAAACTGGACAACAGAAGATTGGAAAAATGTTGCCTGGTCTGATGAGTCTCAGTTTCTGCTGGGACATTCAAATGGTCGGGTCAGAATTTGGTGTAAACAACATGAAAACATGGATCCATCCTGGCTTGTATCAGCGGTTCAGGCTGCTGCTGGTGTGATGGTGTGGGGGATATTTTCTTGGCTCACTTTGGGCCCTTTAGTACCAACTGAGCATCGTTTAAACACCACAGCCTTCCCGAGTATTGTTGCTGACCATGTCCATCCCTTTATGACCACAGTGTTCCATCTTCTGATGGTTACTTCCAGCAGGGTAACGCAACATGTCACAAAGCTCAAATCATCTCCAACTGTTTTTTTGAACATGACAGTTCACTGTACTCCAGCGGCCTCCATAGTCACCAGATCTCAGTCCAGTAGAGAACCTTTGGGATGTGGTGGAACAGGAGATTCACATCATGGATGTGCAGCCGACAAATCTGCAGCAACTGCGTGATTTCCTACGTCTCACCTCAAATGTTTTCAGGAACATATTTCAGTGGCTGTAATATGAGAAAGTTTGTCACCAGGCTGCCATTTCTTTGTGCTTGAAACCAGACAAAGCACTGCCCAAAGTTGTATGCGTCACTCAGTCCTTTGTCACATGTTTCATTGCTCTGAATGGTTGTGGGTTTGGTCTCCACACGTTGTGGAAATCAAAACTTAACTGACAGATCACAGACATGTTTGGCTACCGTCACATAACAGAATTTTAAAGCTCTATGATCAGATGTTTCTTGCTGAAATATACCTCAGGAGTTGAAGTCGACTTCTTTTCAGAAGCTTGTAACTTTGGCTTTTTTCTCCAATAACCAGATATTTTCTGTTCATCTTTTTATGTCCATTTTAGCCAACTGTCAGTCACCTAACACCGTCTGAGCCGAGAATGAACAGGACGTTAACTTCCCAAACACTGGACTCCAGAAATAACTCCTGCCACTTTGCTTCTTTATGGAGTGATGAGGAGAAACACGGCAGAAGTGGTGAAAAGTAAATCATAAGAAATGAGGCGGATCAGCAGCGGTGTGACGGAGGACGAGAAGAAAGGACAGTCAGAAATGTGTAAAATGAGATATGGAGGGGGGAAGAAAGAGCAGTACAGAGTGTATATGAAGTCCAGAAAGCCAAATTTGAAGACTTTGAAGAGGATGTAAAGCTACCTGTGATGGAGTTTGGCTTCAATTTAAAATCAAATTAAGACACAAAGTTGTGAAAACTGGCCTATTTCTCCCTGAAGATGGATGGTGAACGCTGTGAAGCTATAAATGGGCAGAATGAGGACATCCGGAAATTAACTGTTCAAAGAGTCGATCTGGGTTTGTACAGCAGATAGGACATATTGTACCACTAACCTTGTTCTTTGTGGATTCATCTAAAAGCCGGCGACGGGCCAACAGAAGCTCATCACTGCAGAGCGGTAAAAAAGACTCCTAAAAGTGCTGTTTAAGACAGTTTTACATTCGAGCGTAAGGCTGGGTTTATTTTAAGACCCTGTCAGAGGTTTTTAGGAGCCGTGAACGGCCTGGAGAGACCGAGGGAGGAGTAATAATGGAAGGACAAACAAAGACGAAGTGAGGTTCACCTCTCACACGGCCTGACTGGTGATTTATTTATCCCCGACCGCTCTGCTAGAGATCTGTGCAATCAGCGATCAGCTTTTAATGGCCGACCAGGAAAGACTGATGGGGAGTTACAGACCGTCTGTAGCTGCAGTCACGGCTTCATTATGTGCAGACAGACGAATAGTTCAAAGATAAATCTGGGGATGTTCTGTGTTTTTCTTACTGCCAACAAACACTGAATGTATCTGCTAACAAGTGCTGTCTTTGTAACTGAAGCCTGATATATCCTGATTCATCTGAGCTTTATTCAGGGTTTCTGCAGTGTTCACCAAATTAAATTTAAAACTTAAAAAGGATAGTCTGGATTTTTTGAAGTGGGGTTATATGAGGTATCCATAGTCAGTGTATTACCTACAGTATTGTCACTGCTTTACCTTGCTGTCAGACAGCCTTTTCTGTTGGGAAACCGTGGTTATATAAGCAAAATATCATCGCTCTCTTTCTGCACATGGGCTTAAAATCCATCAATGACATAATCACTGCCTCCCAGCCAAACAGTACATCTGTTACCGAGGGTAAAGCTCCACTAAAATTGATAGGGAATCGATAAAGGATCTGACCATTAAAGTAGAACAGATGATAACATTATATGTAAAATTCCATCCCTAATAATTTGTGCAATTACAGATTCAATAAGGAACTGTTTATGGATAAATTAACTGGCTGATCTACTGAACAAACAGTTGACAAGCACCTTCCTCACATTGATGTAAAAATCTCACCATGATCTAATTCACAGAGATATTTAAGGGTAAGATACCAAATTATGAAAAATATGGGAAAACCTTTTGACAGTTAACAGATTTTTATAATAATCTGAAGTCAGCAGCTGTCAGTTTGGTTCCACTGGAGAAAGGAAACATGTGTCTTGTGCACACATACATTTTATGTTAAGCATGTAAAGTAAAATGGATGTTTGGTAAGAGAATATTCCTGCAATCACAATGCTAATTTATGTTAGCACCTCAATAGGAATTCCCATGATGTGTTAGCATCGAGCTAACAGACAAAGTGGTAACTATTAGCTATTTATATCTAAACAAATCAATTCAGCAATCAAAAAACTGATTCAGGAATGGTGAAAAAAATCATGATACTCTCCCCCCCCTGCCTCTCATGATCTCATGGTGTTGCCACGGTGCCATAACTGCACCGTATGTGTATTTCATGTTTAAAACCTTCTCGTTTTCTGACCTGCTCCCAGTTAACTTGCTGCCTTTTGTCTGGTTTCATTTGTTCTCACAGACTTCACAGTAAATGATACTTTATCTCTAAATGGTATGAATCATCACTGTTGACTGTAGTAATTGCACCTTTTTTTAGCTGCTTTGAAAACAGTTTCTGGTAAGTAACAGTCCTGACAGTAAGGCTGCTTTAGTGTGTGTGTGTGTGTGTATGTGTGTATAAAGTGCAGCAGATAAGCTTCTGTAACAGTGAGTGAATAACTGAGTGAGTGTTTCAGAGAGGAGAAAGTGATGCAGGAACTTATCTGTCCGAGTGATTGACTGGGTGACTGAGTGCTTGTGCACGTGTGTGTGTGTGTGTGTGTGTGTGTGTGTG
>JAJHUR010129423.1:396-13708 GCA_027495735.1 Lutjanus campechanus | reverse complement strand
ATTGCTTGTTTGCTATTTATCGTCTCATATTGATGTTTCTCTATTTTTGCTATCCTCTTTGCTGCTGGAATACCAGAAATTTCCCCACTGTGGGACTAATAAAGGAATATCTTATCTTATCTTATCTTATCTTATCTTATCTTATCTTATTGTTAGATTACAAGACATCTATAAGTACTTACAAGAAACGTGTTAACAGTTTATAGACTGCTTAAGAATGTTAATAAAAGCCTTATGAGTTTCTTATAATTTTTTTTATATTAGCATTATAAACATATTTATTGAGCTTAACTAACTTACCTATAATGTCATTATTAATCCTTTAATCCTCCTTAGCGGTGAACTATGCATTTTATGGCTACCTGATCTAAAGTGTGAACAATGCTTATTAAAGTTCATGAATCCTTTATTATGCACTTATTAACAAGGCCTTATTACCAGTTAATAATGCTTAATATAGTAACATAAAGTGTTCAGCTTCACTGGGGTTCATAATTACCTCCTCACATACCACCACCCCTCTGCAGGGTCCACCCTGACCAAGTGGCTTTCCATCCGTGAACATTGCCAAATGTGCTCCATGAGGCAACCAGGCAAGGCAGAGAAGGAATATTAAACTAACTGGCAAGTTATGTGAGATTGTCTGTAGAGTGTTCTGCATGAGATGATGGATATGCCACAGGACACTCATACTCCTGAGTCAAGTTATTTACTGAGCCTCAAAAAAGGCTGAGTCATTAACCAACAAACCGAGCATGTGTTCCAAAACGAGCAGCACTTCACTAAAAATCCCTAAATGTAACATGAGAATACTTTGCGAAATCTAGACTCACTTAAAGCAACATTATGTCACAAGCTGTTTCCTGGCACAGGATTGAACTGGATTTGTACATGTCAAGATGACATCAGTCACAATATACTCAACCGCTCGCCTCGGAGTGATCTCAGGAACCTTTGCAGGCGCTCACACCATGCAAACACACACCCTGCTCATGCATTAGTATTGATGGGGGGCATATATTCAGCTGCTTTTGTTCTCACTGTGCGTTCATGCCTGCACACAATCCAGCACGCACACACACACACACACACACACACACACACACACACACACACTCATACAGGCCTCCAACTAATCTCGTGGTCCTTGACTAAGAACTACAACAGCTGATTTCCCCTCAGTTTTCCCCCTGCGGCTGAGTGCCACGGATTCCTAAGTGGGCCTGTCATTGTTTGTGTTCAGTTAATTGTCCCGTGGAGGGAGAGGGCGGGATCAAACCATCAAGTTCAATATATTGAGAAGCAAATGTCGAAGAGGGGCTGTCAGGGGAGTGAGTCTAAGAGAGAGCGAGCCTTGGGGGAGAATCATCTTGAAAGAGGCAAGAAAAGAAACAAAGAATAAATAAAGAGCACAGATTGCTTTTTGGCCCAAACCCCAATGGCATACTTTTGCCACGTCAGCAACAAACCGATTGCAGCTGCTCCCTGAGGTAAAATAATGGAGGGAGAGTGTGGTACCTCTATCAAAAAGACTGATTTTATTGACAATGCACTCAAATGAACCCAAATCTAAAACACAATGAAGTGAATCCAAACTATTTCCTTACAAGTTAATTTACTGGTCTGTACTGAGACATTGTAAAAAGACACAGTTAATTGTGCTGTGTCACTCAGTTCAAGGCCTTTTGTCTTGAAATTGCAAAACTGAGTGGGAGTATCAGCATTATATATAACATTAAAACACGCAATAAATGTTGCTTTTACAATAGCATCTCCATCAATTTAGCCTGTCACCTTATAAAATAGCTACTATCACTCTTTGTCCTGTGCAATTAAATACTCACTAAGTCGCCTGTGGTATCCCTTGGAGGAGGGTGACTGTGTGTGAGACACCCCTTTACAAGCTCTACCCCTTTCATACTAAATGTCACACAGTCGATAATGCTAAGCAGCAGAGGTGGGAGACTCATGTCACATGATTTGGTTCGAGTCAGACTCCAGTCACAAGTTGAGGACTTGAGACTTGAGTTGATATGCCTTTAATTGACAGGACAGGTGAAGATATGAAAGGAAAACGGGAAAGACAGTGGGGGAATGACACAGTAAATGGCTGCAGGAGGTAGTTAAACTCACTGCTGCTGCAGAGGACCCACTGCCCTGGTACATGGGGGCGCATGCTCCACCAACTGAGCAACCTAGTCACACCAGGACTGGACTACTTAAAGAAGTAAATATTTCCAGTTTTCAAGATATTGAGAAGTGATTTCTCGCGCAATGCGCACAAAACTGCCAACCTAGTGGGAAGCAGCAGACAAACAGACGCCAACACAAGGCAGCTGTCATGGAGGGGGCTAGCCCAAAATGATAAAATTTGGATTCAAGAATTATGTTGTTGATGACAGTAGTAAGAAGAGAACAGTGGTATGCAAGGTCTGCAGCTCAAAAATCTGTGACGCAACCACCACAAAATCCAACTTCATCTGTCACAAAAAAAAGCCCACAAGGAAATGTATGTGAATCTTTCTCTTAAGCTAACTTATTGGCTGGCCAAACATTACCTACAAAGCTCACAGTAGCTATGTTACACTTGGCTTGGAAAAGAAAAAACCCACAAAGAAAGGTAATGTGTGTTATTGTGGCAAGGTAATTCTCGCCACAATAACTTGGGACTGGCTTGAGACTTAATTGTTAAGACTTGAAAGTTGCTTGTGACTTACACATGTGTGACTTACTCCTACCCCTGCTCAGCAGCACACTTAAAAAAATGCTAGACCAACTGTTGCCTTAAAGGGAAAAGCCACTCTGAAATTAAATTCACTTATTTCATTGGTCTTGGGCAGCTCAGTATGTTAAAACTGTGCAGGGAATCAGAGAGCTGTCATTTCCAATGTTCTTGATTGAATCGTGTTGTTCTGTTGGAGGGCATTATTTCACCAAAACTGCAAAACTGTTTGTGAGAGGCTCTTGTTTGGTGCTTTTCATTTGTGGAGATGTTGCCATGGAACGGCATAGCAACAGTCAACACATGCTGTCCTTATTTGACAAAACAACACAAATTTTTATCAAAGGCATATCAACTGTGAATCATTTCAGCTCCTTCAGCTAAAAAAGGAACAAAGGTTATCTTAGTGATGGTATGATTACTGGGTAACCTGAAGAAGGAGGTGTCTAGTTCCATTTTCCTGCTAGCTGTTGGAAATATCTTTGGTACAACCACTTGATTTGTCTCAAAGGCGATGGATAAAAAAGTCCAACAGAAGTCAATGGGCTCCCATGCCAGTCATGTGATGCCCCTCTTGAGTTGTGAGCAAATCATCCACCCCTTCCATCTCATACACACACACATACACACACACACACACACACACACACACACACACACAGATAAAACACGTGTTAAGTCACCATATCAGGCCCGCAGGCAGAGCCCTCAGCAGCTGGCATGAACTTGGTCTCGCACTTCCTCCCAACACGGTGGCACCACAGAGCCTTGCAGATATCCTGGAACAACATGGAAGAAAGGCAAGGAAAAAGTTATGTGACACTAAAACATGTTTTTATTCTCCAAATTTCAGAAGAGGGGTGATCAGTATCCTTCTCACAACATCTGTAAACAAGGCTAGCAATTGGAAGGACAATAAATCATGATAACATTGTTATTTTGCCACCAGAGAGCTATTAAAACATGTTGACAGAAACTTGCTGAAACAGAGATCGTCTGAATAATGATCTTCTGGCAGGCTATCAGCGTGCAGCAACCTTGTATCCACAAAATATTTATGCTTCAGTAGCTAGGATAACAACATTTTAGAAAGAGAAAAAGAAGAAAAATATATGCAAACTGATCCAAGAGCTGCAAGGCATTATCCCACAGGCAACGCAATACATCAATGATAATAAAACGCACACCCATTGTCTCTGCAGCAGAAAGACAAAAGAATTAATTGAAAAAAGCTGCAATCAGTATGTTTGTACACTTTCTTTGCCAAAGAGAGAGTACATCTTACACTCATAAAAAGGACACACAGGATGTAAGCATTGAAGGGATAGTTCAGATTATTTAACATGCGGTTGTATGAGATACTTATTGACCGTAAATTTATTACTTAGAGGGGCACCGGCATAGATGCTAAGCAAATGTACAGCTTTGGACAGGGTCAGCAGCAAAACTTGCTGACTTGCTGTTATATAAGCCAAATTTCACTCTCTCCAAAATAACCATACTCCATGGGTGAAATCAGTCATTTTAGTTCACAGAACATGGGAGTTGCTGGTATACGACTGCCTTGATTGGTTAATTTTCTTTGTGTGACTTCAGTGTTTTAAACGAATAATTTGGATTCACCGAAGTCACACAGCAAAAAAAAGTAAGTATAACATTGAGGCAACAGTAGATCATCAACCTCTGTGTTCTGCTATGTACAATTACTGAGTTTGCCTATGGAGTTTGGAGTTGGTTTGGGGAGAGTGATATTTGGCTGATTTAACTCATAAGAAAAGGCTGTTGGACAGCAAGGTAAAGTGGCAAAAATATTCTAAATATAGCGTACAACTAAACAGTTTTTTTTTTTTTAGGTGGAGCTTTTTTTTAAGTTATTTTTTGGGCATTTTTGCCTATTTATTTGACTGGACAGCTAGAGAGTAGACAGGAAACGGGGCAGAGAGAGAGGGAATGACACGCAGCAAAGGGCCGCAGGTGGGAGTCGAACCAGCAGCCGCTGCAGAGGACTAACAGCCTCCATACGTGGGTTGAACGCGCTACCAACTGAGCTAAACGTCCGCCCAGGTGGATATTTTTTAAGTGGCTAAAATACCTTTTGTTGCTGACTCTGTCCACAACAGTTCAGTGCTTGGCTTCCATGCTGGTGCCCCTACCTGGTTCTCCTGATTGGTGGCATTTCGACCAGCATCAACAGCAGGTAACATACTATCTATCAATACAACCCCATGTGAAATAATCCAAAATATTCCGTCAAGACAAAGGGATAACATTATGCAATAACGTGCATTAATGGGGCACAATTGTCTTACCAAACCTAAATGATGTCATTGCTTTCTCAGTTTTGAAAGATTCAGATGGGAGCACTGGGTGGTTTCCCTGCTCACATTGCCTGAGAAACATGGCCTGCTACTTTTTAACATGTCCACTCTATTACGATCTGAATGACTATATCAGATTTTGACAACTCAGTGCAGATGCTGACAGGCACCTCGGCCTTCAGCTCGTTGCTGCCAAGAGCCACCATGGATTTCATCCCAAGGCCTATTTGTCCAGCTGTTTTGCTTGCTCAGACCTTTTGGAGCAGTAAAAATGGCAGAGGGAGACGGAGTGTGAGAGGGAACCGAGTAAGTGAGTGATGGAAGGAAAAGGCAGACAGACACAGAGCAAGATGATGCACAGAGTGAGAAAGAGACTGAGTTAAAGAGAGAAAAATGGAAAAAAAAAACACCAAGCATGTATTATTTTGCTTTTTGCTAGGGTAACCCAGCTCTATCTGCAGTAACCACATGCACCATGGAGAGTATCATTTGGCTCCTCCAGCGCCACCTTATCTTCACTATGCCTGCCAAAAAGTTTCATGAAATATGAATTCATTACACGATGAATTGCACCGCTGAGGCCGATTCTCATAGTGTTTTTTATGAGCAACAAGTGCCTGGAAAGACAGCGAGTGTGACGGCTGCTTTGGGATCTTTTGGGTCCTGTGCACCTTGCTGCTACCAGGTGCATGAGCAAAGACAGTGCAAGACAAAAAGCAAAGCCACGAGGGAACAATTCTCAAATATCTTATAGCTGGAATAACGGATGGATGTTTCAATGTTTATGTGAGGCTAAGGAGGATACCATGTGCTGATATCACAGCTTCAATCTCAGCTAATAATCTCTGTGGCATTCTGAAGCTTCTTTCCCAAATCTGTTTTTCTGTCATGATCTTCAATAAAATAGAAAAGTGATTGTGAAGAAGAAGAAGAAACTTGCTGGCCTACTGCCAGCCATGTCTCTTACCCATTCAGTGGGAGATGTAAACAATTTTAACTGTAATTCACTGACTGCATTAAGAAACACTAAATCTGCATCCCATCTCAAGTGTTGACACTTTTAAACAGGGAAAACTAATAATGTCTGCCACATTAACGGTGCATAAAAACTTTACTGTGTGGAACAGATCGTATTCCCATAGTAGTCTCTTGCACATTATCCAGAAAAGGTTGGCCAGTGTGTCCCTGTCAGGTGCCTTACAGGAACAAGACTGCTCAGACCATTGTTAAAATACATACTTGAAATGACATAAGCAAGTGGAGTGCACAATAAATGCGTGGGTAGCAGACAGATCCACTTGATTGCAATCAATGGTAACTCAAACACCCATAATGGCTGCATACAACAGAGGAAATGTAGCATATACCATGATCTGCATTGCATTTCAGGGCCACCGGACAATATTGCAGTTACTTAAAATGAAAATAAATCGATTAAATGATAAGGTATTGAAGAATATCCTCAATGTAAACCACCAAAACAACTCTGACCCATCAATGAATGGCTCCACAAGACCTCTGATGGTGTCCTGTGGTATCTGGCACCAAAACATGAGCAGCAGATCCTTTTACATCAGCTGCTAGCGTCTTGTCTTGCCTTGATCAGCTTTTCAGATCTGTAAGGTGTGAGGTAGGCTCCCCATGAATCGGACTTGTTGTTACAGCACATCCCACAGATACTCAATCGGATTGATATCCGAGGTATTTGAGGCAGAGTCAACATCTTGTCAACACCAGACCATCTTCTTCCATTATTTGTAGGCAATTTTAGTGGTGGACAGGGTTCAGCATGGGAACAGACCAGTGTTCGACTATGCAGCCCTAGATGCAGCTGACACTTTTCTATCATAGCCAGCATTAACTTTTTCAGCAATTTGTGCTCTTTCTGTGGGATTCCAGATGTGCTAGCCTTCGTTCCTCACAAGCATCAGTGAGCCTTGGACGGCCATGACCCTGTTGCCGGTTCACCAGTTGTCCTTCCTTGGACTGGTAGGCACCCCCACGGCAAAGTGGGAACACTGCACAAGACCCACTGTTTTGTATATGCTCTGACCCAGTCATCTAGCCATTACAATTTTGGCCAGAATGGCCCCAAAATATACTAAAAGCCACCGACTCAAGAAAAGCACATGACTTTCCACTGACCCCTTTCTTTGTAACAGCAGGTAAGGTTCAGCTGGGGTACTATATTTGAGTCATGAAGATCTCAAAACCAGATACCAGCACACCGATGATTTAAAAGACCTTTACTGTGTCATTAAACACTGAAGTAATCTAAACCCTATCTGGACTCCGGCTGGGTATCTCAAACAGTAAGATCAGCAGTAATGAGACAATGGGAGAGCAACAAGGAGAGATTCCCATTGGCAACACTCCAGTGTATATTTAGTCATCCATCCCAGTGAGCATTTCATGGACAGCATTATAACTCTCACTGTTTATTTTGCGTGTGAGAAAGAGGGCGTTCAGTATGCATGCAAGAGTGTGTGTATGTACTGTACATGAGGGCATGCAACCCTAATCAGTTTCTCTTTTTCTTCCTCTCTCCTTTATTCTTCCGTTTTTCCTCTACCTCATTCCCCCCATCATAGTCTCGATTTCTTTCTCTGTTTTTCCTAAGACACAATTGCCCCCAGATTGTTTTAAACTAATTAAGCACTCAAGCTTGAGTGGGTGTGCTCACAAGACCCCTGAGAGAATTAAAGCATGGCATGGGATTTTTAACTTATTTTTAAATTTGCATGGGATGGCATAATTGAGTCAAAATCAATTTTACCTTCTTAAAGTCGAGGGTGCACAGTTTGGCCTTCTCCCCAAATTGCCATTTACATTGCGTGTCTGCGTCGTACAACTCGCCAGGCAGCTTCTCGGGGTACTGATACTCCTTGACTGCTCTGGGTTCATCTGATAAGCACAGAGCCTGGGCAGAACTAGAGGAGAGGGGAGGAGGATAAGAGAGGAAGTAATGGAAAAGTAGGTAAAGGAAAGGAGAGATAAGTGGAAGAAAATGAGCAGCAGAGCAAAAAGAGGGGAGTGGAGGTGAACAGGTCAGAGGAGGACAGGAGAAGAAAGTAGGAAATGAGAGTAATCATTAATCTTTGAACAACTTTGGTGAAATACAACATGCATGCAAATATAGACAGATTGATTTCCATACCCGGGACTGGGAGGTTTACTTAAAAATGTATTCTGATCCAATTAAAAATTACTTGTTGATAAATGTAGTCAGTTACCTAATCCAAGTATCATGATATTAGAGTAACTTGATTACTGTCCATTATGTTTGTATTAACTCAGTACCAAATATGGTGAAAATGTTTGGCCTAATATTATGTGTTATGCTCATTGTAGCCTTGCCATGCTTTATAATTGTAAGGTAGCTGGTATGTAAGGCTCCATGCTGTGCACACAAGAGCATCAGTGCTCGATGTTCCATTGTTTCCCAGTCTGGAGAGTACCGTAAAGTGTTGCCATGGAGACATAACAAGTTGCCAAACTCAAACCCTGAGAGTAATGGTTTCAATGCATCAGACACTCAATTATGGCAGACATAAAAACTCCTTGCCCATATCGCTCATATACTAACACCAGCGGGGGGTTTCCAATGTTAACTGATATCGCTGGTTACTATACAGAGATGTTTTACAGCTTATACACTGCAGTCAGGGGAATATAATACAAAAATATGGTGGAAAGAGCAAGAAAAGGCAAAATATGTTGGAAGGGCTCATCGAGCTAGTGAGTGGTCCTGATTGCTTTAGCAGAATGTACTTGTGTCTGTATGTGTGTGAGATATTCTATTGCTTTATGAGTCCTGTGTGTCTACAGAGAACAATGGCTGTTCTGCAGGGGCAATATTATGATATTCTACATTATTCACATTATAAGGTTTCCGAAAAATACATTGCATTTACAGTGTACACACATCAGCAGGCGCATAGCTTAAGTAAGGCCGGTGGGCCAGCATGCATGTAGTCATTCACACACAAAGTTATGAGCCCAATGTAGCTAATTAGCAGGATCTCGACACAGATTCTCTTCAGAGGAGGTTTTTGTATTCACTGCGGGCACTGCAAGAGGCTTAAGATAAAATGTTTTCCCAAAATTTGAGCTGTAAGCACTGTGTGCCACGAGATTATCATCAGCTAGGGATCAAAAAATAAAAATGAATAAATAAATTAAATAAATGAGAAAAGCACCCATTCTTTTCCACGACTCACTGCAGATCTCCTGACTCATCTCTTGCAGACAAAAATTGTTTTGCATTTCATACTCTGTGGTGTGTTGGTAGAACTGAAAATCTCAAACTTCTTGATGACACGTACCAATTACAAGACAGGGAACAAGAACAGTAGTCACAGGTGGATTCTCACCTGAACAATAACCTCTGACACGAATATCTGCTCAGTGCCACTAAAACTACAGCCACAAATCATCATTGATTTAAATCAACATCTCCCTGTTACCCATTAAAGCAATAATTTGATATTTTGGGAAACACACTCATCCACTTTTTTGTTGAGTGTTACACATGAAGATTGATATGCACCAAGCCTACAGTGAATATGCAGCTAGAGCAGGCTGCTGATTAACTTAGCTTAGCATAAAGACAGGGGAAAACAACTAGCTCACCACCTCTAGAGCTCACTAATTAACACATTATGTCTCACTTCCATACAAATCCATACAAAAACTAAAATATAAAAACAACAATTCATCATTCATTCTTTATGTTAAGCGAAGCTAACCTTCTGCTGCATACCTATCATACAGACTTGAGAGTGATATCAGTTTTTTTTAGCTGACACCAATCATGAGTGCAAATCAGCATATTTTCCAAAATATCACAAGAGCCTCTACAATATGGTGACCAGATGTCCTAGTTTGTCCATGAAACTGGGTGTCCTGAGTTCCAACAAATATCTGCCAAACACCAGTGTCTTGGTTTTCAACATTCACTGACAAATGTCCCTCTTCTAACCACAATTAAAACAATATTTATAATATTTTACTTGTTTTTAGCCCTTATATGCATTACAGCTGTCGTTCTGAAGAGAAAGCTCCAAGCTCCAAGAGGCTCTTCAGATGTCTCCCCAGATATTGGCTATAAGGTGACCAATAGGTCAGACTGTGGCATGTCTGACTTGAGGGAATGCGTCCTCAAGACCAAGACCTATGTATCAGTGACTTTTTGATAGGTTTCACCATTGCACATACAAACAAAAACAGCTTCAAGTGGCTTTTAAGGGGATTTGCTTCCCCTGCCATGAAAGACGTCCGTCCATTCTAGGCATGACAAGGAGCTCAGATAAATCATCTGACTATACATACAGTGTTGGCACAGACGTCTCTGTCATAGCTGAGTGAGGAGAGGCAGATTTAGAGTGAGTGTGATGTAAACTGTGTTGGCCGACACAACTCATCCCTTCAGAGCACGTGAAGGTACAGAAGTTTAGGAGTCTCAGCTAACTCAATGAGACACATTTAGCCAAAACCATTTGAACATCATAACATTCTGTTGATTGCAATTAGGAAAACGTACAGCATTTCACAGTTTTTATCATTCAGTGATTGTACAGGGAGACGACCCCTGGTTCCCTCATTGGTGCAGAGATCCCCTCCACGTGGCCTCAGGGGGTGATGGGAGTTTAATATAAGGCTGACAGGCCTAACAAGGGTGAGGTCACCCCAGCTCTAATAACTCAGCGAGGAAATACACTGTCTGTCTCCACCACTCTGAGAGGGGAGACCTGACAGTTCAGTTAACACACTGGTAAATTTAGTGGAGTACTGGCTCTGGGTTATCTGGTTTCAAGCACACACACATGCACAGACGCATAGTAACACAGCCAGACACACAGACGCTGTGTCTATGATGCTTGTTTTCTTCGCTTGGATGAGCGGGCTGTAGGCATGAAAATGCAGTTGTATGCACTTTCTCCCTTGCACACTTTCACTCACATGTTCCTTGACATACATTACATGCTTTATGCAGTCTGTAGCCATAATACACTGTTTTACTCAAAGGGAAGGCTTGGGATATTTGAAGTGGGGTTGCATGAGGTACTTATTGATAGTCAGTGTATTACTAACAGTAGAGACTGGTCGGCACGCCATGAGTTCGGAGAAGCAGAGAGGTGCACCAGCATAGAAGCTAAACAATGAACTGCAGTGGAAAGGATTTTTTTAGGTGGTTAGAATACATTTTGTTGCTGACACTGTCTACAGCAGGGCATCACTTAGCTTCCGTGCTGTTGGTCATCTCTGCTTTCTAAAGTCTAAAGTGACTGGCATCTACTGTACTGAAAAGTACCTCAGACAACCCTATATGAAATAATGCAAACTAGCTCTTTAACTTAGTTGCTATGTCTGCAACATATTTCAGCATTTCACACATGTTCATACAGTAGGCCTGCTTTTGCAAAATATAACAAGCCCAGTAATATATAACATAACAAGTTTTTTTCTTGGTACTGTTTGGATCAGTGAAGCATTTGTAACTGATATATTTTCTGTTGACATGTTTTTTTCTACAACACATGTTCATCTACAAGTAACACATGCTGAACACAATGCATGTTAGAAGTGGTTATTGCCAGGGGACTCTTGCCTTAATAATTCTGTTTTATAAATTGATGCAATGCTTTATGTCTTTGTTGCATGAGCACTTAACAAACGCAGGCATAGGGATTTGCTCATTACTCAACAATATGCCATATGGATGTAATGGAGCTCCTATGTTGTTAAAACTTAATAAGTCCCTTCAAGCAGTGATACCCATAAATGTCATTATCGACAAAAAGGACATCAGTTCTTTTAGCAATGTTTACCACCACACTGCTTACTTGAGGAAGCGGCTGAGGTACTGGCGGCTGCAGGCAGACCAGGAGAAGACACCGTTGTGACCGGCTAACGTAGGAGACATGATGTTGCCCTCTGACTTCTTACAAACGTTCCCTTCACCATCATGGACCATTCCAAAACTGGGGAATGAAAAAAAGGCACCATGTGTGTTTGTAGCAAGGGTGAGCAAGCAGAAACCACAACACTGCATTACTATGGGTGCCTCTCATCGTCAGCTTGTGGATTTTTGCACATGGAGATAAAAAGAATGCTTTAAAACACTTTTTGTGGTCCATACAAGTCACATGTCAAATGAGCGTTAGAAGAATGCAGCGTTTTGCATTTCTCGCTTTTCTTTCTTCATTTATTATGGCACCTACTGAACATATGATACAGTTTTCTTTTCTTGTTTTTTCTTAAGGGCATTTTCTGCATGTAATAGAGATGACAGAAAAGGGGGGTGGAGAATAGGGAATGACATGCAACAAAGACCCCTGGCCAGACACAAACGTTGTTGTTATGATGTTGTGGTTTATTGTTGACGCCTTAATCCACCACCAAGCATAATTTTCAGCACTTTTATTGTCATTATGAGAGGAATGGAAACCCTTACTTGTGTCCAGATTCATGGGCGATGGTGAATGCTAGACCCAGGCCTGTGTCCTCATTGATGGTGCAGCTCCGGTACTTACTGCACATCCCACTAATTGGAGCAAAACCTGCAAAATTTTACATCACAGGTCAATTATATCATCAGTCGTAACTCAGCTTTTTCCACCATGAACTGTAATTGACTGATTGCAATAGCCACTGTCAAGCTGTGCAATATGTACAGTAAGAAAATGGGCTTTTTCATTAATTCATGAAACCAGAGACACTCAGTTTACCAGTTTAATGGAGAAGTAGACACATATAAACAATGCCCCCCCCCCCCCATGTATGTATATGGATGAACATTGCTGTTCATTGCTGTTTTTCATTTCTCTGCAGTTACATGTAAACACTTGTATAGATTTCTGAATTTATTGCAATAAAAGTTCACGTAAACGTGGGCATTTTCTCTTTGTAAGACATCATCAGTACAAAACTGAGAGGATTCTCTTTGACGGGAAGCAGAGATCTCTCAATCTGAGCTGGTTGTGGACTGCATGCATAAGAAATATCAGACTCATCATAAGTGGGTTAAACCCCCTCCATATGTTAAAATGTGGGATTCTGTGGGAACATTCCTTGATTCCCCTGCCACCTTTCACTTCAAGTTAAAACATTCTTCCACTGTCTTCACTTCTTACTCATATCTCTCAGTCTCTATTAAACTCCCATCTTTTACCATTCAGGTCCCTTTATGCCTCTTTCCTCACACACACACACACACACACACACACACACACACACACACACACACACACACACACACACCTGTCTCTTA
>JAJHUR010129422.1:0-11037 GCA_027495735.1 Lutjanus campechanus | reverse complement strand
CGCGTTAACGTCAACTACAGTCACCCAAAGGTGCTCAACGCTGCGCAGTATTTTAGCAGTTTTTCCTTTTCTTTCTTTCTTTCTTTGGACCATTTTTTTTAACCCATCAGTTTTTGTTAAGCAACAGGCCTACAAACAAACAAAGATAAATAAATAAAAATAAAAATTTCTAAGACTAAAATAGAACCAACAATTAAAGAAATCGTACACAAGATATGAGCTTATAAAACACCAGAGGTAAAAGGAGCAAAATCAGGATTATCAAGAACAAAGTAAATACACGTATTTAAAATTATTATTATTGTTGTTATTTTAATAAAGCAATAGCAGTAATTAATTTTATTTCTTTTTAATTCGTTTTTGTAGTGAATTTCAATAAATGTTAAAATGTTTAAATGTTTTAAAGCAGAAATGAATAAAAAGATGTGGCCACTCGAAAATTTGCAAATACTAACTGTTCTTTACCCAGTAAAAAATCTAATTAAAATACGTATAATTTTTGAAATTTGATTGATTATCCCATCATCCCAAGTTAATAAATGCCATTTTCTTTTCTTTTTATTTATTTACTAGTTTTATACTGTTCACGATGTACATAATCACCGGGTTGCATATAGTATTTACAGAACGGTTGGGGTTGTTTCAAATAATTTTATGAAACAGTATAATAAAATGAAAGAAAGAAAACTTAAAATGAGGCCAACAACACGAATGCGTTCTTTGCGCAAGCTTGATGCGCATCAGGGTGACGAGCTGAGGAGCATCTAAACAGCTAAACATGGCTCAGCTCACATACAGCAGAATGTCTCAGTTACTGAGAATATCCGTGAATAAAGCTTCAGTTTTACGGACGCGGACAGAAATAAAACCCGGACCTGCGTGTTGTGTTCAGTTTGTCCGCTGCCAGGTGAGAAAACTGTCTGTTTCTGTGAGAACAACACAGTGAAGCTTCACTGTAGCTAGCTAACAGGTTCATCATAACATCAAGCTGACACAGAAAGACAGAACGAGACCGGAAGTTTTCAAAGTAAAAACTGAAACAAAATATTCTAATAAACTACACATAAAAAAAACACCCTTAAATATCAACATATTATATATTTTTATTTGATTATATGGTGTTCTTCATACGTACATGTGCTCTCGCTTTGATACATAAATTAATCTAATTTTGAAAGATTTTATTTTTAACCGTACAACCGGAAACGTCTGTTGTATTCGTCTAACATGATCTACAGGCAGTGCTGCTCTAAGGCTCATAACTTGTTCAATCGATTTTATACGATTTCTATGAGCTTTTATGTAATATGATTGATATTTTTTGTTATTTCAAAATAAGATTAATAAAATTATTTGTGTCAGGTATCGCCTATAGTCTCTGTGTGGATAGAAGGACTCCACAAAAATCATTTGTACCACTTCCTAACAATTTACTCTTTACAAAGGGTTTATAAATTCTAAGTAATGGTTTAATTGTATCATGCTGGAGGAGGATAAATACTAACTAAAGAACCAAACTTGCTCTTATTATTGATCTATAAAGCTTTAGTAAATGAAATGAAAGCTTTAATGCACTTAGAAAATGTTACATACTTTTTGTTATGATTTTGTACTGATTCTTGTAATTTCTTAAATTAGTATGGTTTTTTTTTCTAAATAATGGTCAAAATAATGGTACCATTAGTAAAACATTTATTACAAAAGCAAATATGTTAATTTATGCAGTTAAATAAAATATTCATGCTACTAAAAGTTGTTAAGTGTCCTCATAACTTTCAGTGGCAAAAACAAACTCTTATTTAATGGTCACATTTTGACGGTTTTCTCTCAGGTTTGATCCAGAAGTGTGTAACTGTGTGAGGCTGCGTCAGCTCTCATGTCTCATAGGTTTCCACAGTCATGTGACAGAGGCCAGCTAAATATGTCAAAGTAGCCACCATTTATAAAGAACTGTATTATCAATATTTTTTTAAATGAATCGATACCAAATGCATCGTTTGTGAGTATGTACCGTACTGTACCGTGGTTTACAAACAGGTCTGGAACACTACCAGCAACTTTGAAGTCACTTCCTCCTAATCTCGAGGATGTTTCCACTGAGCACATGTTGTTTCTCGCAGAGGTCGATGGACAGTAAGGCGTTACAGGAGAGGCAGAAGCAGCAAATGGCGAGAAGTCTTCCCAAACAGAAGCCCATCACGGGGGTCAAACAGGTCATCGTCGTGGCTTCAGGGAAAGGTGGCGTGGGAAAGTCCACCACTGCAGGTACGGCATGAATTTCCTGCTGAAAAAAAAATGGAGGATTCTTCCAGTATCTTTATTCCTCCAAAGCTTCATGAGTCTGTCGTGGATATTTTGTAATTAATTCTTTTCAAGTCTGACTAATCTTTAAATGTAAGCTGGCAGCGCAGCGCTGCACAGTGGAGGCACAAGTCTGCACAAAACAGACAAAAACAAAGAAAACTGGGTTTTGAATTAAAAAATAATTGTTAAAATATATTTCAAAAAGCCTGCTGTCTTTAAGTTTCCAGTCGGGGTGTTTGATGTCTGTTTTTCTGTCTCTGCAGTGAACTTGGCTCTTGGATTAATGGCAAATGATTCGGTGAGGAGTCTTCTCTCTCATATCACGTGTCTTTTCTTTTTCATTTTCATTTGTCATTCATTTAAAACCAAATGGACAACTTTAGCTTTTCAGGACTTAAACTAACCGCCTCAATTTAATACTGATGCCTCTGTATGTCCTACACAAGCAAATGAGACCATCATTGTCTATTATTATATAATTATTTGAAATATCTGTCACCCGGTTTGATTCTCCTTGAAATCAGATAAAGTGTGCAGGCAGGCAGGAAGAGCCTGTTTTACATTTTCCCAAGAAAAGTTACAGTGAGCTAGATTATTTTATTTTTGATGTTATACTTTGTGGTAGAAACACTACAGCTTTTCTGCACAGGCGTCTCCAAAATCATCAAAATATGAGTTTCTTGTTGTAGCTTTAAGAAGATTTACTAAAACTACATCCCCCATCAGGCTGACGAGTGTTTCACATGAAGTACCCTCAAATTTCATGGTTAGTTATGTGATAATTAGCATAAAAACTACACTTATGAATTATCACTTACTTAACCATGAAATTTGTGCATAATTTACAGGTAATTTAGTGGGTAATGTCTACAAAAATTCAAATGTATTACTCGGTAATTACCACCTATTTACCATGAAATTATGGGACCTAGAAATTGAAGTCAGTCAAATCAGTCTAGAAGGTCGTCTTTCTAAATTTTAAACTTATTAAACGTTCATCTTCCCTCCGTCTTTCTCTCTCAGACCAAGTCAGTCGGTCTGTTGGATGCTGACGTCTACGGTCCGTCGATTCCCAAACTGATGAACCTGAAGGGAAACCCGGAGCTCTCTGACAGTACGACACATCGATTATCTTACTCTCTATATATCCATCTTTGATCAGTGATCACTGGTTTTGGTAAAGTGGTTCCAGATGACAGTATTTGTTCCATCGGGGGTCTTTGGAGGTTTCTGATAAATGTGATGAAGCTTCTGTAACCGTAAAATGACCTGTTTCCTTTTTCTACCAGACAATCTAATGATCCCACTGACCAACTACGGGGTCCCTTGGTGAGTCCAGTCTGAACTCTTCACATTCTAGTTCAGAGCTAAAACAAAATTAGATTGTAGCTCCTGGGGGTTTTATCAAATATTGCACCTCCTGTGATTTGAAAAGTTTCTTTAAAAAAACCTCTTCTTCTCTCTCAGCATGTCGATGGGCTTCCTGGTGGAGGATGTGGCTCCCATCGTGTGGAGGGGCCTGATGGTGATGTCAGCGATAGAGAAACTGCTCAGACAGGTGAGAACGTCTCTGCAGCTGTAGTTTGTTCATGTCCAGACAACAAAGGTGAGTCTGATTCGAAGAGACTTGAGGTGTGTGTTTGTGTTTGTAGGTGGACTGGGGGTCGCTGGACTACCTGGTGGTCGACATGCCTCCCGGCACAGGAGACGTCCAGCTGTCAATCACCCAGAACATCCCGGTCGCAGGTCAATCGCACACACACACACTGCTATACTTGTGAGGGCACTCGTTAACAATGTTATCAGCCTACTGTTTTTTTTCTTTTTATTGTTTTTTTTTTCAAGTTGAAAGGGAAGAAATAAAAAAGAGAGGAAGAAAAGAAAAGAAGAGAGAGAACAATAAGACAGGCCATCCTTTAGTGCAGGGAACAGTTAGAGTTGGTTACAGTCCATAAAGTTTAAAGTCCATTTTTCCCAAACCTTTATGTGTTGGTCAGTTTGTAGCCTCGAGGAAAAGGTCAGTCTCTCCATACAGTTTATTTAGTTGACAATTTCAATCCAGTCGTCCTTTGATGGAGGGTTTTTGCCTGCAGCCACTTCAGTGTGATGGTTTTCTTGCTTGCAAAAGGAAGGAAACTATAGAGATATTTATCACAGGCAATGAGATTGTCTGGGAGTTTGCCCGAGTATAATGTGAGAAAAGAGCAATCAGCTTTTATTCCAGAAACGTTCTCATTTCCTCTGTAATCTCTTTCCAAAAAGGAAGATTTAAAGAGCAGTCCCAGAATACATGAAAGTGGTCTGCCATTGATTTATCACACTGCCTCCAACAAGCCTGCTTCATGTTAAAATACCTTTTTCATCATCTGTGATGAGAAAATATCAGATTTCCACACAGTCAGAGAAAGTAAAAGTGATTCCTGCTCAGATTTCAGGTGTAAAATCCCAGAGGGAAGTTTACAGCCTGTCAAGTGAGTTTTAATTTGAAGGAGTTTTTCAGTGTAAAGTGATGTCATGTGTCTGTGTTTGGTTGCGTAGGCGCGGTCATCGTGTCGACGCCGCAGGACATCGCCCTGCTGGACGCTCGCAGAGGAGCCGAGATGTTCAAGAAAGTTAATGTGCCGGTAATCTGTGTGTTTGTGTGTGAAGTGTTGAATCTGTTTTCTTCATGTGCAGAATGAGAGGTGAAGTTACAGGAGGGTTAAATCGTCACGTTCGGCGTCTCCGCAGGTTCTCGGTCTGGTGCAGAACATGAGCGTCTTCCAGTGTCCCAACTGTAACCACCAGACTCACATCTTCGGCTCCGACGGGGCCCGACAGCTCGCAGACACCCTGGGAGTCCAGTTATTAGGTAGGTGCGGCAGGAGGACCGGCGAGCCCGTCAGCTGTTCATAAGTTACCATGGCGATGGAACCGTCGTAGGGCTGAAAACCCAGAATTAATCCTGAAAGTTACCTCAATAAACCAAACATCCTGCTTCGTAGTACAAATGTTCCCCACTGGGTTTTTTGTTATCAGTTAATTAAATAATTAACAAATAAATGTATTAAGTAAATAATTATTACAAACTAAAGATGAAAACAAATAAAGCAAATAAAAATCTTAGTTTAATTTGCTGTTTGACTGGTTTAAAAGTCTGTTTTTGATCATTTTAATAGATTTATTTTCTCTTCGTCTTGCTCCAGGTGACGTTCCTCTTCATCTAAACATCAGAGAGATGTCAGACAGAGGGAAGCCAGTGGTCGTCTCCTCTCCTGACAGCACAGAGGTTTCTATTCTCTTCTATTCTGTTCAGTTCTTGCAGATAGATGATGTTTTTATGTTTTGAGATTCATCTTTATTTGCTTTACTGTGTGTGTGTGTCTGTGTGTGTGTTCACTCTTTAGGCGGAGGCGTACAAGAAGGTGGCGTCCGCTGTGGTCCGGAGACTAGAGGAGATCAACACGTGATTGACGGCTGCGTGACACGAAACACTCCACAACACACATGTGACACACGTACACGTAAACATACAAACACACGCAAACAGAAACGCACAAACTGATCTGCTGTCTGACGCACAATAAATTCAATCCAAAGCACTACTAACAACAGTACACACTGAGTATACTGTGTACTAGAACCACAGTATTACTGAATAAATGTGATCCATTTAGTTGTGTGAGAATATTTAATCAACATGTGACATAAAGTCTGTTTATGTTTATGAACTCTGCCTCCTGGGGACTGTTGGATATATTTTAACTTCACTGCCCGGAGTTCCCATCCAGTAAAATGCTGAAAAGCCCAAACAGATAAGATGACAGATGATAATGTCACGTTGCTGCAGTCTGGTTTGAGAAAAGAGTTCGGACTGATAATTAGATTTCCCCACAAAAATCTGGACAGAAGCCAGGATTCAAACTGTGAAACAGCCACAGTTGTTTGTCAGATTCTCTCTTTCTGCTGCTTTAATATGAAAACAAAACAAATGAGTTTAATATCTGATTCTGTGTATCGTAATAAACATGCTTATTTAACAGTAAATTACATTTTAGCCTTATAAAGATCCAATCATGTCTTCTTTTAAGGAAACTTAATAATATTAGTGGCCATAAACAGGAAGTAAAGCTGATAAAACCATCACAGATGTGGGCTGTAGATGACTTGTCACCAGGTCATAAATGTTTGTATAAACTGTTATTTACATGCTGTATGTATATTTTCTCAGATTGTTCACGCTCTGAATGATTAAAATGTGAATTTTGATTCATTCTGGATGTTTGTTGGTTTCTCAGATGATTCAAAGTTACTGGAGACGTGGACCGACTCGTCTCCTGTCATGTTTCAGAGTATAAACGCATTATTGTATATTAAAGGTAACATTATTATAGATACATATGACTGATGATGAATCCTTTGAATTAAGTTTGTTACTGTTTTTAAGGCTGCAACTAACAATTATTTTCATCATCAATTAAACACTCAGTTATTTTCTTAGTTAATTGTTTAGTTGTTTTGCTCATGAAATGTCAGAAAATGGTGAAAAAACTTGATCAAAGCTCAAAATGACGTCCTGAAAATCTGTCCTGTTTTGTCCACAACTCAAAAATATTCAGTTTACTTTTACAATCCTTAAATGCCGAAGGATTTTACAGCACTGTTCACTTCCATGGACAAACAGCAGAGGGTGCTGGTCATGTAATGATTATTTTTACTGGTTTACTTTCTCCCTGAAAAAAAACAAGAGATTTTAATCTGAAGGCACTTCCTGGTTAAATAAAATTAAAACAATGTCAACACACTTTAAAAACATAAAATACATTTTCTTTCTTTGCTCATATGTGGACGTCATCTCAACCTGGAATCTGAAAACAAATATGTGCTCAGAAACACCTTCACTGCTGGTTGAACAGAACAAATGCTGGATCTCACTTCAAAAGTGTGTAAACTCTGAGACCAGGACCTCAGGGAGTCTCTGTGATTTGGAGAATATTCTTACATTGTGATGGTTAATTATTTAACCTAATTGTTTGGACTGAAATACTCTCTAAAGTCCACCTCCAGTCCTGTCTTAAACGATATAAAATGCTCTGCAAGAAGTAATAAATTGTCTGATTTGCCTGAACCGTGAACATGCAGCATGTCCCTGTCCCCTCCACTCCTCCCACTGAGGCGGCTGCACCTGCTTCTCCTCTGTTTTTATAGCTCATCATGATAAATAGCTACATCCTGTGTCTCCTGTGGGCGGGGCATCACTGCTAATGATATGTATAGCTCCTCCAAAGTTTATGACATCATATACTCAGCCTGACTGAATTTGTTTTTTGAGACTGCCTGTGCTCACTGCAGTTTCAAAGCAAGAAATGTTCAGACGTGGTGTTTACTGCTTATTTTAACTCCTGATATGTCTCGTAACATATAAAAGAAAACACCACGTGGACATGTTAACAAGGTTAAAAACATGATTTTCACCACATTCACCATCAGCGCACAGATATTTTAGGTGTTGCATCTTATGTTTTCTTAATATTTCAATTTTTAAGTTTTTTATTTACATTAAGGCAGGATTATCTTTTTTATTTTATCTTTAACCTTTCTGCTGTTATTGTTTCATGCTTCTTCTTATTTGTTTGACCTTTAAAGGGACAGTTCAACCCCAAAAATCAAAAAGTGCATTTTTACCCTGGACTGTAGTGCTCCTTTATCCATCTAGATTTTTTGGTGTGAGTTGCAGAGTCACACCAAAATACATTTGAAAAACTCAAAACCAGTGTCTCCTCCAAAAATCACGACCTGGTTACTCAAGATAGTCCACAGACCTTGTTGTGAGCAGTTTTATCGCAGAACTAATTTCTTTCTAGTAGATAGAAAGTAGTTCTGAAATAAAAGGGTAGAGTCTATTGCAGAAAGAAAGTATCCCAGTCATGATTTTTGGAAAGAGACACTGGTTTTCATGGTTTCATAGGCCTGAAAAGCTTCACAGACCCAGTATGTGTTTTATTGTTGACTTCATCAGTTAAAGAAACGGTTACTGAGGCTGTTAGTTTTCAACAAAGCACAACTGAACAAATTCAAATTAATATGCAGAGTTGAGATGTGGTGACTGTGGAGGCCATAACATGACTGATAACATTTTCATATCAGTCACTTGAATTTATCGTTTTCAACTCATTTATTCATGTTTTCCTTTATTTTTTCTTGCCTCGTAACCAGTCTATGAACCTATTTGTTCGTTTGTTTTGATCAGGACGGAGTCACATGATTGGAGGATGAGGAGGAGGGGGAGTCAGTGATGTCAGCAGACTGAGACGTGGGGTCAGAACCGGTGGTTTTTTTCACACACTCTTTGCCAGAAACTGTTGACCGCAGCTGTGAAATGTCTCAGTGTGTCAGTGCAGAACAACCCCCGAATACTGGAAACACACAAAGACACACAGAGGACACAGAGGAGGGAGTGTTCCTCTGGAAAGGTGACAGGACAAAAATGTTCAGAACTTGACTCATCTGGGAAAATCCATGTTTCAGTCTCAGTATTAATGCAGGCCCACACAGACAGACAGAAGGATTTTCACCCAAACTTTTGGTTCCACAAAGTTTCTTTTAATGCATTTCTTCCAAATTGACTTTCTGAATTAAAGTGAGACAGAAACAGACGACACATTTGCATAATCAGTTTATTTTACACTCATAAACACACAGGCTTCTATTCTTCTGCAACAATAAAGTCATAATCCATAAGATTTTCTTTGATATCAAAGCCCCTTTTGAATTACGGTCGGCATTTCTTCGACAATATCCATTTGATGAATTTGCATTCAGTCGCTGTCTCTCTGTAAAGAGGTTTTCATCGTTACCGGTGGAGTCGACTTTCCCTGAGCAGGATTCAAATTGCACACCCACGCACGAGGGATTCACAGGAAATTACAGTGTACAGATCTCACATAACGTGGAGGACGACAATTTATCAGCAACTGTGTGGGAGACACCTTTCACTGAATTTCAGATCTTTCTTAGATAGTCGATTAAAATTAAAATAAAATTTTATCTGATCAATCTAATTCAAATTCAGTCAATTTTTGTTACTTCCAGCCTTGACGCCACTCTGCTTAAACGATAAATGACAGTTTTGTGTTGAAAATAATGAAACATGGATCTGTTTTCATCACTTTATAACTGCTTTAATCAAATCGGGTTTGAATTAATAAACTCGCAGGATAATTTATCACTTCATTTTTCATTTCACATCCACTTTTACCCCTCTGTTTTTCAAGTCATTCATTTTTATTGCCGCCATTTTATTTATTTATTTATTTATTTTCAAAATTCCATCCCTCATAGAATGTTGGCAAAAAAACTTTTTTTAAAAAGCGATGAAGAATTCTGGAATGTGACATATCATCAGAGACAGTGACATCATAAAAGACGGTGACATCATCAATCCGTTATTTGAATATAAGTTCAGTATCTTGACTCCAAACACTCACTTCACCATCGAACACCGAGCGAGACAGTTCACTGGAGAGACTCAGCACCTGTATTTACAGAGCAACACAAAGAAACATGTCTTTCAACAGAAACCATCTTGCTCCTGCCAAAGCACGATGGCAACAAAAAGAGCGAAAAAATCTAAGAAAGTGCGTGCTGGACCTCCACTACCTCCTCCAGCAGGAAAGAAAAAAGAGGATGGCAGCAGATGAGTCTAAAGTATTTTACAAGACCCTGCTCCACAAGACCTGCAAAGAGTTGGAGGATGTCCGGAGACAGCTGGAGGACAAAAACACCTCCACCCTCGAGCTGTCCCACCAGCTTAAAGCATACGAACTTGCCAATCAGGAGCTGCGGAGGACTCTGGATGTCCTGACGCAATACATCGACGCGCTGACTCCAGAGTCCCCGGCTCCTGATTCGGTCCAGCAGGCACCAGATGGCACGGAGGACACCACCCAAAACATCGGTGATGATCCGGTTGTCCCTCCCGAGGTGCTGGTTGATGATCCAGAAACACCGGACATCATCCAGCAGAGCACCAACCATCCAGAGGAGACAACCATGGATGCTGTTCCTGACACTCAGGTGATGTAGTGAAGACACTATAGATATGCTCAGCCTGTGCACTCGTTCTGTGTTTGTCAGTGGCAACATAACTCAATTGACACTAACTCTGAAACTTTGTGGCCTTTTCTACAGATGACAGAAGACATCGATGCACTGACACCAGGCGTGATGGGGGACACCACTGAGAACGCTCCGGTTGTCTCTCCCGAGGTGCTGGTTGATGATCCAAAAACACCGGACATCATCCAGCAGAGCACCAACCATCCAGAGGAGACAACCATGGATGCTGTTCCTGACACTCAGGTGATGTAGTGAAGACACTATAGATATGCTCAGCCTGTGCACTCGTTCTGTGTTTGTCAGTGGCAACATAACTCAATTAACACTAACTCTGAAACTTTGTGGCCTTTTCTACAGATGACAGAAGACATCAAACCGATATCGGAAGTCCAAGACAAGGTCCAAGAACCCACACCGAAAGTGTCGTTGTGGCGACGCTTTAAGAAAGCCCTCACTCCGAAGAGCCGCCGTCTTTATAAAGACAGGAGGCAGGGGCAGGGGCAGGTCCAGGCCTAAGACAGAAGACGCAGAGACCAAGACAACCTAATTCGGCCCAGCACTACTCCAAATTACCCCAAACCTTCAGTTACCCTAACCCAGGCATGTCCGAACTATTCCATGAGGGTGAGCTGTTGG
>JAJHUR010129417.1:5766-35121 GCA_027495735.1 Lutjanus campechanus | reverse complement strand
TCTGGTTGGTTTGGAGACAGTGACATGAGGCTTATATAACGACGCCTGTTTTTCATAACCTATTATTTTCATCTTATCTTCTTCCTGTCGAGGCCTGAGAGCCTCTCACTCCACTCTCAGGCTTAAATTATATTCAGGGCAGCGCAACAGGAAATGAAGCTCTCCGTCTCTCTTTGTGTCCATCACTCCTCAGGTCCTGTGTGTCCATCTGAACTGCTGGAGGCTGGACCGCAGGCTGGGACTCTGTCTCCTTCTGCTCTACGCCATCTTCCTCCTCTGCTCCATCGGCTTCGAGAAGCTGTAGAGGACACAAACACACACACACACACACAAACACACACACACACAAACACACACACACACACACACACTCCCCACGCACAGAGTCATACAAATGGACGCACAAACAAGCGGTCCAACTCGTTTTCCACCTTCACTGCTGCCATCATTAATCAAACGTACGGACAGATGAATTTACATTTCATTTCACGGTGGCTGTACAAGTTTGAGCAGCATTACCGCGACGACGGCTGCCTGAAAGCTGCATTGTTTACCTTTGATAAACGAGTATTTTACATAGTTTTGTATCGAGCACCTCCAGCCCAGATTTTGTGAACTCAAAGCCAACTGATAAATGCACTATGTCTCACAACCAATTTATAAAGTATTGAATTTGTATTCTGAAACCAAGAATATTGTTCAAGGAACCCTGAAAGTGTGTTAGTTTACCTATGAATACTTTATGACTGCCACAAGTAACCTCAACGACCAGATGATTATACATGTATGTTTATATAGTTGCTTCTCAGTGCGTGCGGTTCTTTTATGTCAACTTTAATGTCACGTTTTCATCACGCCTTCGTGTCTGCAGTTGTAAACAGCATAGCATGGCTGATCATCACGCTCCGGATAATTGCACTAAGCCACTGTTGTCTTTGCCTTGTACAGACCGTAGGCCCCCCCCCTCCTCCTCCCCCTCTTTCCTAAAAGCTTCTCAGCACAGAGGTGGTGTTTCTGTGCTGGAACAAAGGCGACTGTATGCCACAAGGTGTTTCTGAGTGTCTGTGTTTGGAGAGAGTCTTTGAGTGTGTGTTGTTGAGTGCAATTAAAAATGTTTTGTTCTGTGAGGTTTCTCTTCTGTGTCTCACATCCAACAGCCTGACTAATGCTTATTCAAACCCTGCTTACAAGGTTTTTATATTTATTGTCCTACACAGAGTTTTTAATGGGATTTAACTTGTTGAAACCTGCAGAAAACCTGTCAGGGGCCTCCAAAATTAATACAATATGACAGTTCTCTATCGGAGTTTAAACTTAACTGCAAACTAAAACTAGGTGGGAAAAAACATTTTATTTAACTGAATTAAAAACAAAAAAATAGACTTTGCCAGAAAAAGAAAACTAACTGAAATTATATTCTGTGCTTACAAAACTAACTAAAGAAATAAAAACATACAAGAAATGTTTTTAGTTTCAGTCTTTGTCAAACTTGTTAACACAACAAGCATAAAGAGGCATTGATGCATATATTTATTGTTTTGGGGGTTTTTTTTACACCTGGTGGGGATCATGTCATCACTTCTGTGTGCATGCATGATTGTGTGTGTGTGTGTGTGTGTGTGTGTGTGTGTGTGTGTGTGTGTGTGTGTGTGTGTGTGTGTGATGACTGGACCTGCATTTTGTCCACAGATAATCTTGAATATTACTGGGCTGATCAGCCTAATTGTTTATGTGCACATTCTTGACTGTATGCCTCTGTGAATCAAAATTACTGAAAGACCTTGAAAAACTTTTTTTTGCCTCTGTGTTTTTATGTCCTGAGGCATTATGTTTTCAGGTCATCCCATTCTTATGAACGCAACATCTCAAGAACGCCTTGAGGGAATTTCTCCAAACTTGGTTTAAGCATCCGCTTGCACTTGAAGATGAACAGATTAGATCTTGGTGGTCAAAGGTCACTGTTACCTCACTAAACACATTTTGGCCATAACTCAAGATTTCATATACTAAGTTCAACTCTCTATAAGTACTCTTCTGTAAAAATAGACTCTAAGTGAAGACAGCATGTTTATCAAAAAATGTTGTTTACTGGAATCATACATGTATAGTGATAACTTACATTTTGCCAAAAAATATATTTAATACCTTTTATTAAATCCCCTCAGTCTTCACAACAGACATTAGATGAGTCTGGACAGACATCAGTGTAAACTTCAACTTGACTGGTTTGTGGGGGCATACAACTGCGTGACCGTAATTCTGATTATTATGAAGTCTTAGTTCAGTTTTTATTAATTTTGGTATTAATTTAGAAGTTCAGTATTGGTATTACAATACAAACACAACTTCACTTGGTGAAGACGGTTGTCTCACAGTCGTGTTGATGTCCTAGTCTCAGAGTGCCTCCTCATGCTTGTGTTGATAAATTTGACCAAGTTGGCAAAGACTAAAACTAAAACTGTTTCCTGATTATTTTAATTTTATTTCTGTTGACTTTGTAAGTACACAATACTATTTGTTTTGTTTTTTTCAAATGTCTAGTTCATATTTTTATTTCACTAAATTAAAATGTTTAGTGTTTTGTACAGCCTTTAACTGTGCTAACAGCCTAACATTTCAACACTACTGTTTTTAACAGTGTCATGTGTGTAGCTGTGTTTTGTGTGTATGGAACCTCCCACCCTAGGACTCATTATCCAATAGATTTGAAGCCCTGTTCAACCAATTATCTAATGACAATTTGCACACCTGGTTGACGTGTTTGCCTCACATCTTTGTCTGCTCTGACTCTGATGATGAAGATTCAGAGGTGTTGAAACATTAGTACCCACTCCCTTTTTATTCTCTAGATTTAATATTTGTCCTAAGAGGTTATTAAGGTGCCCAGTGTGGACTACAAATTTACATTCAAGTGTAGTTCAGAGTGGGAGTGTTTTGCCGATTACGTAAACATTCAGTGAAAAACTAATTTAACTTTGTCTACTGCCAGGAGAAGCTCACCTGCAGGATCCCAACACAATATTAAAAGGTAAAGTCTCATATTTTAACATGATGTGCTCTACTGTATTGAATACAAACTCCCTGAGATATTAACATGGCAATCTCATTTTAAGTTGTACAGTTGAAGATTCATTTAGTTTTCATTCCTCAGCACAGAGCTGCACAAGGAAAGTTTTCTCTTTATGCCGCACAAGAAGAACTACAGTATTTTGATGATGTAGAGCAGGTAACCAGGATATCTCCACCATGGAGTCCTCAGAGGCTGAAGGATTTAATTCAGTCCAGTTTGAAGAGCAGCTGTTTCACTGACCAACACTTCTTTAACCACAGTGGAGGAACTGAACACTGACACATGTTGATGTAGTAACTGTTTGACTTGAAAACCTGGTGAGGTGGAAGTATTGCAGTAACACTTGATAGTAAGGGTACATGAATTATCATGAATTTCTACATGACTTCATGCATGAAAAAGCATGAATTTATTTTATCAATTTACTTCATTAACTATCAGGAATGTACAAGAATAAACAGAATCTCATGCTCATGATTTACTGCAAGAAGAGTGCATTAATTAAAGCAATAAGGTATTTCAATCATCATGATTTCTGAGTTATTAATGACCAGGACTTCTTCGTAGGAATATCTAAAAGTACAGGGCAAAAAAAATGCCATATATATTATAGTATATTCACTTCATCATGTTTCACTTCATCATGTTTGTGGCCATTCAAATAAAGTCAGCCCCTCTGCATATTTAGGCATTATGTATTTAGAAAAAAAGGCAAATTATATAACAACTTTGGTCTCTTATCAATTATTTATTGAGGAAAATAAAATTTGTATGCATCATGAATACATAAGCAACAGTACATATGATTTCATAATTATGGCACCATGAATCATGTATTCATCAGTGATAAAGACAGACAGGTCAGCAGTATTTGAAGCACCACGAATATAATAAATTAATGTCATGTAAATGGATGAAGTTGCTTTAACTGCAGATTTACCCATGAACAGAACATGAGCATCATCAGTAACTCAGAAATCATGTTGACTGATGTGCCTTAGCTGTTAAATTAATTCAGAGGTTCTCAGTTTTTTACCAGCTAAGGACCCTTACAGGAAAAAAAATATGTTGGGGATCCCGTCATGTACGTCCTTTGGAATAATTTGATGCAGGCTTTTTTTTTTTTTTACACTTATGTGAAAGAACATTATACATACCTAAAATAAAATACATGGTCTGAATATTTTGAATGATATAAAATTTTAAAAAGCACATATAAATGTAAATAATAGAAAATATGAAATAGATATTAAGTTACAGATTGCTATATTAGAATGTAATTTGTGAACTATTTTGAATTTAAAAATTAAATTAATGCTTGTGTAAATACATACTTTTTAAAATATGATAATTTAAGAGAATGAACATTTTCCCTGGCAGAGGGCTACAGACCCTTATTTGAGAACCAATGCATTTAATGCAAGAACATATTGTTCTTGCATTAAAGGGAGTCAGGGATAGGAAAAACATTTTTTAAAAACCACATAAAATGCCTCCATGCTGTTCATCTGGTGTAATCCAAGTCTCCTAAAGCCTCAACATGTCAAGCTGACTTGAATGTTATTTACACCAGGCTTTTAGCCTTTTTACTGTAGATCCTTAAGCTCAAAGCCACGTTCATGTGCACACCATCTGTAGTTTTCTGTGTGAAAACATTTGAAAATGTTTGGGAGATTCTGCAGCACTGTTCTCCCGTGAAACTCCAGCAGTGTTTTAGGGACTAAAAAACTAAACCCAACCTTCAGTCAGTATGAGGGTGAGTAGATAATGACTGAATTTTCATTTCGGGATGAACTGTCCCTTTAAGTCATGCATGAAATGCTGTTAATTCCCGATTGTCCGTGCAGTACTACATCAATGTGTGTTGGCCACAAACATGCAGGCTGAGGACTGTCAGATTGTCATCTTTTCCCAGAGATTATCAGATACATTGATAATATAATGTTTGTCCCTTGTTTTCAGCTTCAGCAGTGAAAGAAAAAAAAAAACAACTGACATTGCAAATAGAGGAAGTAGCTGTAATTCAGCATCAAACTCTGGTACAATACATGTTTAACATTGTACATAAAACTAAACAATACAGGATAACTAATCAAAAGTTACACAAGAGTGGGTTAGAGCAGAAACTGAGTAGTCCATCAAAAGTTTGGATGAGATACAGACCAGTGTACTGTAGTTCAGAGCCACATGGAGCAGAGAGGCTGTTACCTCCAGTACTTCAGCACCATGGACAGCTCCACAGTGTTCAGCAGGCTGCAGAGAGGAAACTGTCCAAGAGCCGAGACACACACACACACACACACACACACGCACACACACGCGCACACCCACGCACGCGCACACCCACGCACGCGCACACACACACACATCAGTGCTGCCTCCCATCATCCAACTCATACCAAACAGCCAGATTTTGTACCAGAGGTGGTGAAGTACTCATTATTTACTTCATATTTTTACTTTGTTTTACTTGTGCAAAAGTAGCAATATCAAAGTGTGTAAGAAGTATTAGAGGTAAGAAGAAATGTCATACATTAAAAATTTTAGTTCAGTAAAAGAACAAAAGTATTGGCATCAAAATATATTTTAAACACAGTTAGCAGGTCATTATTATTTATTCCACTTACACGGTTACTTTTTATTGTATGACGCAAAATATTAATTTTAAAATGATTTTATAGATTTAAATATTTTATTTCTCCTCGAGAGTCTATGATCAGAACAAAGCTATGTAATAATCTCAGAATATTGTATATGAAATTATTGGATTATTTATTTACCAGTTAATCAACATTGCAGTTTACACTTCAACATAAATCAGCCAGATTTCACTAAAAAGGTCATTTTCATTCGTAGTGCCCGGGCAGCATATTACAAATTAGTGCCTGTACAGTGCTTCAACAATACAAAACAATAGAATATGAAACATAAATACAGAGATAAAACAATTTAAGTATGTACAGGCAGCGTAGAGGATGAGGTAATCGGATTACTCATGATTGCTCATTTGGTTTGCTTTAGGCCATGTCGTCAGTTTATATTTAAAGGTAAAGTAATAAGTGCGCTTTAAACTCAGTAGGCAGGCTGTTCCAGCAGGGGGTGACTCTGACTGAGAAGATTTAAATTATTAATACATTAATGTGTACATCACTTTAATGCTGCAGCTGGTAAAGGTGAGGCTCATTTGAACTACTTTATATACTGCTGGGTAGCTTATAGATTTCCCCCTGGGGATCAATTAAGCTTTACTTTTATCTATAATAATACATCATCATTTATTTAATTTTCTTATACATATATATATATATATATATATATATATATATATATATATATATATATATACTGTATATATATATAAATATAAAGTAGAGTTGTCAGGATTAGAGGTCCTCAGGATACCAGAATTTTAGACTTTGATACAGTACTATAAAGAGAGATATTTTATATCCCTTTCGAAACCCATTAAAAGGAAAAAATTCCTTGGAACAGAAAATAAAAGTATTAATACTTTGACAACCTTATTTTAAAGCAACTGCAACGGACGCATAATTCAAAGTGATTTTTATTTCAGTCAGGCTAAATCGGCTTTGATACCAAAGAAATGTAAAAAATAAAAATAGTACAACAAAGTACATCATTTTACAAATACTCATAATGGAGGTCTGACATATCAGAATAATCAAATAAATCCAAACATGTCACAGTCATAACAAAAATAGAAAAAGTCAATACAGTACATAGAATGCATTAGGAGCTATATACTTGAAGTGTTTGCTATACCATAGACTTTACAAAATTCTACTAGAAAAACTCCCAGTACCAATGGAATATCAGGTAATATAAAATGTAAAAAACAAACAAAAAAATACAAACGATAAAACAAAAAAAACACTTGTGATGTGAGTGTGTGCATTCATACAGGTGCAATCTGCATGCAAGTCTGCCTCAGTGTGACAAATGATAAAAGCAGCTACAGTTCGTAAATGATTCTGTGTCCTCTGTTCGACAACAGCTGGTTAAAAATGACTTGTGAAGGATGATGATGTCGCTGACGACCGGTTTCTAAAAAGCTAGCACAAGACATCTTTGAGAAAAGGACGCACCGTTATGATTTCTGATTTCATGTGTTAAAAGTACAGCAGTTCCTCCAATACGAAAACAACATCATTTGACTTATCAAAAGTCAGGATTTTCAAAATAAGAGTGTGTTAGCTCTGGCTGATGGAGAAATAATGCTGCAGACTGGTACAATATTAAATATTTCTGTCTCATGAGTCCAACTTATAGTATATGCTCAGCTGTATAGTGTTTGGTTGAAGTAACAGAATCAGCAATGAAAAGTTGGTTTTGGTGCAACCCTAAAATAACAAGGCCAAAGATTTTGTGCTAACAGCTTAACGAGTCAAAGCCAAAGTTTTTTGTTAGCAAAAAATTTAAGGGATCGTTTGGATTATTTTAAGTAATTGAGGTAGCCATTGATAGTGTATTATCTACAGTAGATGGGGTCAGCACACCATCAGTTTGGAGAAACAAGAGACGAGTACAGAGCACGGAACCTAAGCAATGAACTGCTGTGGACAGGGTCAGCAGCAAAACACATTTTAGCCATTTAAAAAGGGACCACCTAAAGAAAGCAATATCAGTTTAAGTGTACGCTATATTTAGAATATTTTCACAGCTTTACCCTGGTGTCGACTCCTGTTCCATCACTCTCTCCAAAGCCACCAGACTCCTTAAGGAAAAACAGCAATTTTACTTGTGTACTTTTGTTTTAAGTTGCTGGTCATTGCTGCCTCGATCTGTTAAGTTTGTTTGTGTTATCGTGTGATTTTGGTGAATCTGAAATAATCTTTTAAAACACTAAAGTCACAAAATAACACACAAACTAACCAATCAAGGGAGCAGTAGGCCAGCAGCTCTCATGTTCTGTGAGGTAGAATGACTGATTTCATCCATGGAGTTTGGTTGGTTTGGAGAGAACAATGTTTGTCTTATATAACAGTGGTTTCCACGGTGTCTTATATAACGGTGGTCTTTTTTTCCTTCAAACCAGGGGCATGCAGACCTCCATCTACTGCAGGTAATACACTGACTATCAATAAGTACCTCATACAACCCCGCTACAAATAATCCAAACCATCCCTTTAAGACTTTGTTTTACCATCTTTGATTTAAAATGAAACAAAGATGGTTGACATGATTTATGATGAGCTCCATGGTTTATTGTTGTGTGTATTTTCATGATTGTGGACCTTGGCACTGACCGGCTCCCCTCAGGGAGACCTCTTGAAAAGATAAAACGCTCCAATCAGACAAAAGTACACAGACAAATGCCACTACAAAAGTCCACTAGTAACCAGAACAATAACAATAGTAATAATAATAATAATAATAATGATAATAATAATATTCCTCAACTGTATACGCGGTGATATTTTCTGTCTCCCACTCACAGGGAGTAAAAATAGATAATTTGGCAGAAAAGAAACTGTGTTGTCTCGACAGTCCACACCGTGTCTTTGAGTGTGAAAGGTTGCAGATAATTAGCGGTGATGCTAATCCGTTGGCTCCTGGGAGCTCCCATGGAGACAGCAGTTACTATGGTTACTGCATGCTCTCTGTCTCTGTATCTAGTGTGTGTAACAGTCCAGGAGAGAGTGTGTGTCTATGCTGTATATGTATGTGTTTGACGGCAGTCCCTCAGGGACTCTGCAGGCAGGTTGGTAGTGATAGTTTGATCCCCATGTTGACTGACTGACTGACTGACTGACTGACTGATCCCCCCACTGACGCTGTGGATTTTAAGACTTCTAAAGCTGAATCTGCGTTCTGGCCCTGCTATATCTGTACAGAGCCTGGAGCTCCGGACTGAGAGGAGGTCTGACGTTTCCATCGGGGGTGGGGTCCCGTGACTGAGGGGGCGGAACTTATGGATATGATGTCACTCAGGGGCGGAGCTCTGGTTCTGCTGGTATATGGAGGCTTTGTCCTTCAGCAGAGCCAGGCACAGGTGACAGCTCCAGCTCCCTGAAAACACACACAAACACAGTGAGTTAAGCATCAGTATGAGGAAATCTTCCCTTCATACTGGACCATATTCAAAAATTGTTGTCCTAGTTTGTCACTTAAAAAAAAATCTTGGATGGATGTGTGAACTGGCCTTCAACCCAGTACAAAATGATGATATCAGGGAGGTACATCAACAAGCACACGTCCTTCAACTCTGTTAATGTTTGCAGTAGAGTGTTTGGTGTCAGCTTACCCTCTGGAGGTTCAGTCATGGGGGGACTTAGACAGTACATGTGGTAGCCTCGGTCGCAGTCATCACAGAACAGCAGCTGGTCCTACAGAAACACAACATCATGTTCAGTTTACTGATGAGACGAGAGAAGACTGACTAAAGCTGACATGAGCCACGGACTCAGATTGGGGAATTATCAGAAAAAAGCTGCCATCAAGGGAATTTTTAAAAACACAACATCCCAAATGTTTCAGTGAAAATGAAAGTTAGCACATGTGAGCCCATTTATCACTTGGTTCCACAAGCTGCTGTTAAAGTGATATTCCACCCCTAAGTGATCATCCACTCAAATGTACTCATCTCTATGCTAGGATGCTCTATGTGAGGATGGATGAAGATCTTCAGTTCACAAAACAATCTTGGAGTTTCAGCAGAAAACGGCAGTGATTGGAGACCAAACGTAAAAAAATGTTTGTTTTGTGGTTGTTTTTTTAACTCCAGGATTGTTTTGTGAACTGAAGATCTTCACCCATCCTCACATCAGCACAGAGGTGAGTACATACTGAGTGGATGATCACGTAGGGGTGGAATATCACTTTAAAAACAAACAAACTCACTTATCACTTTTAAAAACATCTAATAAACTGGATAGCTTAGTGGGCGTTGAAGAAGGAGCCAATGTTTCCCTCATGTAAACCAGCCACGAACATGGGCCCAATCCCAAAGCATTCCTGCCAGTCCTCCACTTCACTTCCGAGTGCCACTCCAAATTAAGTCACACTTGTAGCTGTGGATGGCTCTTCTAATGAAGAGGGAGGGTATAAAAGGGCGGTAGAATTATGGCCTGATGGAAGAAGGAAGCAACCATAACCTTAGCAATGGATAGACTGGATTGAGAATGAGAAATTAAGTAAATCAGATGTATATTTATGTAAGCTATGCATGTATAAAGGTACTTGTTAGTGACCTTAGGGACAAATTGATATTCTCCTCTCTTTTTTTTAAACCTTTTACCACCTTTAACATTCTGTGATTTTGTTTGAGACTAAAAAGTCAGCATAAGGAAAACAAAAGTGTGAGTGTTCAATCTAAAATTCTCCTCCTGCTAGGAGCATTGTCAGACTGCACCGATGCAGACTTGTTATTTAAGGATTTAACAGTTCACTTACACTGTACCCTAATTGATTTAAGACGGCCCTTAATATGGCGAAGCTCCTTGTGAACTTGCAAATGGAGGGGGAGTGGAAAGTGCGAGGGAATTTTGGGAAAGGACATATATGTTTGAAATATCATAAAGTGGCTCACGTCATTCTCTGAGGTGCCACAAACGTTGCAGCACTTGCACTCGATGCACTGCCAGCGGTAGGTCTTCACTGCAGCCATCATCACTGGAGTGAACTGCAGGCATGTCGGGTGACCTGCAGGAATTAGAGGACAAGGAAGAAAAATTGTCAAATACAATAAATACTTGATAATACAATTAGGCTGAACTGACTGTATGCTATGCTATATCCCTCTCCTGAACAGCCAAACATAGCTTAACAACCACAGCCAGATACAGCAGGGCTGTCACGCTTTGGATTTCTCCTCACGATGAAACTGTGTGGAGAGCAATGAATAAGCATTTAAAAAGTTTAGATGGTGGTGCCTATTTTCTAGCTTTCCCAAAACTAAATGCAAAAGTTTAAGGAAGGTATTAGATTCTTTGTTTACCAGCTTTAACATAAGCTGTAACCATTAGCATGTGCAATCTAACTACCTTACTACTATTACTATTACTACTACTACTACTAACAAACAACATTAGTTTGTGGGGTTACAGATTGTTGTAGATTTTATCTTTTTGCCCGTACATCAAGGGGAGAGGGTCCACAGAAGTCCAATATGTCTTACACTGAAACTGGTTTAATAATACTTGGCCAAGGAGAATGAAGAAATAATCAGTACACGCTTTGTCCTGATGTTCCCTTCAATTCTAGAGTTTCCGTCCTCTGGGATAGTCTTTAAACATTCACAGATAAGGTCATGATGAACGTATGCCCAAACAGGGTCAGACTCAACACATCTACAGCATACAGAATTAGCTTATTGGTTTGCAAATCCAAACACGGAAAGTATGAATGCACAAGGTCTGAAACCACAGCTTCACACCCTTTCCTCCCATTCCTTGCAGGGTCAGTGATCTAACAGTCATGTCCACTCTGTTCAGAGAGACGAGACAAACGCATCTCTGACCTCAGCCTCCACAGCAACACTATCAAACTGTTCTCTTGTTTATCTGAAAGGAAATGACAGCTGCATCTAGTATCTAGAAGAAAGACAGTATGTCTGTTAAGAATTAGTGTGGGCCTCTCAGTATGATACCTAAAATTGGAAAATTCCCTAACACAGATTACATTTAATAAAAATCACAACCAGCACAACCACTGCAACGTATTTCTCCACTTTGTGGACGTTGGTCCTGGATGCTGTTGGTGTTTAGGGTAACGTTAGCAGCAGCTCTGCTCTGCTTTGCTTTTGCTCTTTATTTTTAGTACGTCTTCTACACGGCTCATCAACTGGCGAGGATGCTGACTCTTCAACTGCAACTTTAGTCTCTGTCTTTTAGCACGATATGTACTGTATGTATCCATTACCGAAGGCAACTTCTACAAGTTTCTGGTTTAAATACAAGTGAGCTGGAAAGATTAAAAGTTGGCTGAAGACACAACATGAACCAAGTGACGAAGTTATCATTCACTTTATTTGCTAGCTAACAGCAGTTTAAAAAAAAAAACAGCTAACAACAGCTCGCATTTCAACTGACAAAAACTGATGTTTGCTAGCAGATGATAAGACTGTTTCTGTCTACCTCCAACTAAAATCAAGGACCCGTTGTTTTAGAAATTACAATGAATTTCAAGGGGTAAATCTGGCATGTTATGGTTGTAAACTGCATATGTAATTACTGGTTGGTTGATATGGGTTTTTCAATGGCTGATGCCAATATTTAGAGAGCAGGTTGGCTGATGTATATATATAATGTTGATATCAAAAGAAAGAAATGCATAATTCCATTATTTCATGCACATTACAATCTAATGTACAAGGTTATCTTAGTCTCATAAGCACAGGGATCAGCTGATGCAGATTATCTAAAAATGCCAGATAATAAGTCTATCCCCCATATACAACGCATATCAGGTCTCAACAGGCATAGTGACTGTAATTAAGGGGGCAGGACTTAGTGTCAATTAGCAATACAGGGGACATGACAAGTTCATACCTGAGCGTCCACAGTCTGAGCAGGAAACCAGCTCTTCTGATTGGCCAGTCTTCTGGTTTAAGGTGGAGTCTCCCAGACAGAAGTCACAGTAATCGTTGGGCAGTGCCAGCCCATTGGGACCCTTCTTAGTTGCTGAGCAGGAGAGTGAGTGAAGAAACCATTCAGTGCACATCAGAACTGTCATTTTAAACCTAAATATCGAGGAGGGAATATCACAATGTTCTTCCACATTGACATGTCAAAATTGGACTGAGTGAATATAACTTTAGTATAACACAGTTTATAAATTAAATATCTGAAGCACAGTTTTACAAACCTGTTCATGCCACACACCCGACAACAACTTCATCTCAATAACTGGCTGATGATGTATTGAATCATGATCCAAACTAATAAATGAGTGACTGACAAAACGCACTTGTTGAATGTTTTTCCTAACACGATGTCGCGTGCACAAAAGAAAACAACAGCAATGCGATGGATATGTTGGCGGGAAAAAAAGAAAAAAAAGATGGATGATATGCTGGGGAAAAAAATTGCCAGGAATCCCAACTGTGCAGGCATGTTTCAGTCAGGGATATTTGAGTTTAATCCCAAACTTGGGATTCAAAATCATCATGAAAATCAAAAAATGTAAAGAGCGGAAGAAAAAAAAAAATAATGAGAGAGAGACATCCCTTGTACAAACACACACATGCTACATGGCATGCACCCCAACCTCCTTCCCCTCTCTCTCTGTCTCTCTGTCAGCACTAGAGAGTGACTCACTCTTCTGCTCCTCAGGCTGGCGAGGAGTGGGTGGTGCCTCGATCTCCTCGCGGTCCTCGCCCTCCTCCTCGGCCAGGTGAGAGTGTGTATAGTGGTAGCTCAGGCCAGGACGGTTCTTGTAGCGCTTCCCACAGACTGACACACACACACACGGTCATACAGAAGTGTTACAGTGATGGCGGCTAATTCTAACTACCGTCCAAAAAGGCCCAAGGTGGAACCACAAAGCTACGCTGTTCATCACCCCACAACCGGCTTTACATGGTTAATTTTTAAATCACGCGCTAGTAGCAAACTCATACAGCGGAGGTGAGCATTTGCACAGTGAGCGATGGCCAGCAGGAAGTTACAGAGCACACACGGAGCGGCATCTCAGGAAAAAAAACAAAAAAAAAACAAAAAACATTCAGACGGGCAAATTTTTCCAATTTTTATGTTGTCAAACTTAAGTTCCAGATGGGGTCTTTCAGATCACGCCATGCATGGCAGAAGGGTTGTTTTTGTCTTTCAGGGGGAAAAGCAAAAGCCTCTCTTGCTGACATGCATGACACACGGACGTTGCAAAGGAATCTTCTACTCACTGTCGCAGGCGTACGGTTTATCTCTCTCCTCCAGCGCGGCAGCTGCAGCCTCCTGTTTTTTCTTGCCGTTTTTGTCACTGCGACCCTGCAGAACCCGTTTAACAGGCGAGACAGACAATACAACTGAAACAGCAATTCACTTTTTAAGTTTTAATGACACTTTAAATTCAACAAAGAGCAAGATACAAAACAACAGAAAGGCACATTATTTAAACAAACACAGAAATGAGTTTAAATCGGAAACATACAGTTTTAAATAACATGTACTCGGTTTTCTCTACGATATGAAACTTCCAACTTGAGGTTAAGAAAACTCTCAGGGTGGAAAATTAAAACTATTGCAAATTGCATTTGAGATCATAAAAACAAAAGTTAAAAGCAAGAGATGGCCATTTTAAAGAAGATACAGTAATGACCATAAAGGGCAACATCAGTCGGTGCCAACACAGAAATGTCTAGACCTGTAGAAATAATTAGATCTAAAATATTGTGTAAATACACTCTATTCTATGCAATGACAATAAAGCTTCTATTCTATTCTATTCTATTCTATTCTAATATGTCCCTTAGTCTGTATTGGATCTGTTACATGCTGGGAAAGTCCAAAGTTGTCCAGGATGTACAAAAGTTCTTTAGCACTGCCATCTTTGGGATTATCAATATGAATATTAAAATCATCCACTACAACAACACAGTTAAAATCAATACACACAGCAGACCGTAGTTGAAAGCAGTACAGTTAATGACTGACTCCCTTTTTTTGTAATCTACTTTTTATGTACATACTTTCTTTCCACTTTTAATTTTAAAAAAATCCTTCTTTTGTCTCAGTATTTACTACAATTCTTGCCATTATTTGTTTTTTTTTAGACCAAAACTCATTGTCATTTTATACCTCTACTGCTGTCTTTATCTACATTACCAGACAATCAGGTTATCCTGTATGGGAGGGGTCTGTAGGTTGGGATTAAGGGGGTTCTCAGAAGAAATATTGTAAATACTGAAAATGCCTTGTATGTTATGTTTCCATTTGTGTACAACAGACTTCTGCATTTAAAAAAAAAAAGTGAAACAAGTGCAGCTGCAGTAACAGCTCCACTTCCACTCACTGAAAAGAAAAACAGAAAGAGTCATGCACTCACCTTGGACTTGCTCTTTCCTCGTCTCTTGGGGGTCTCGTCCTCAAAGTCCTCATCATCCAGGTCGTCCAAGTAGTCGTCATGGTCCAGGACTCTCTGCAATGTGAAGTTCAGGATTATGTTTCATAGTATTTCATGTATAAGGTTGATGCTTGGTATTAACTGTTGGGTTGGTCAAACTGATGCACAATGATCTATATTGATATTGTCAATCTTTGCCCCCTCCACACTCAAGTTGTGCTACATAAATGAAAAAAAGGGACAAATTTTACCTCCTAGAAGTGATGCAAATTTGGCACTAAATTTTATGTGATCTGACAATGACTTTATAGCAGCTGTGGTAATTTGTTGGTGCTAATTGTTTGTTGTTAGTCATTGAGGCCATCTGCCAGTGGATGTGGGGTTTGGCCCTGTAGCTGTACTGACAATCCAGAGTTACGAGCAGAACTATGAAGGAGTAGTGAAAAAAGACGTGGATTCGGGAGTTATATATCATGTTTTACATCATCAGCTCAAAGCAAATGAAAAAATCTAATTAAAAACAGGGTTTCTGGAGGATTCAACAAGTTAAATTTAAAACTTAAGACTTGTAATTGCAGTTTAAGACCTATTTCATGTACATACTAGTACAAAGGTTATGAGGGAAAACTCCCAGAACATTGTTAGTGCAGAGTGGGTCACGCTGGGTTTGACTTTGCTGATGCCACTGATGTGAATACAGAACAATATTAGATGATGACAGGCTTTTTACAGTAGCCTTATGTTTTTCTGACTCCCAATGTGACTATACAGCCTTAATACTTAAAGTTCCTCATTTTCATTTCATTCTTTTTCATTTTCACACCAGATAGTTTAACAATAGCTTGGTGTGCTACAATAAATTTAGGCTGCACAGTTTGCATTAGTAGTTGTTGGTTCCATATTGGTTAAGTTTTGTTGTTGTTACAGTGTGGTCAATAGATTTTTTCCCCAAAAATGCATTTAAAAGCAAGAGTGAAGTTAAATCAACTTTATAAAAGTCACCTTAAGTCACCAATCAATTTTAAAACATAAATTGTATTTAAATTATTATATTATGACATTATTATTGTTGGATTTTATTTTTTAAGGAACTGTAAAAATCCTGTGAATAGGTTGAATTACAGCAAAGTGACACACCTATTAATGTTGTGCAGAGGAAACCTGTCCTGTCTTGTGACCTACAGACTATAACTTGGAGAAATAAGGTAGGTTCAACTTCAAAGCAAAAGTTATCTTGAAAAGGAAAGCATTAGATACAAAATAAGCTGTAACACAACAAGCCTGTCTCCATTCTTTATCTTGTCTTCAAGTAATACTACAACCACAATAGTGACCTGTGTCCTTAAAGACATCTTTTTAGATTGACTGATGGTTTGTCTTGACCTGTTGAGTGCAACTGCTAGATTGGATTTTCCTTGTAATGCCTCTGTACATTGAACATGTCACTAGATGTACTGCTGTGCTTTAGATGACAGTTGCATCGGCACAAAACAAGAGTGTTCGGCCAGCTCTGACCAATACCTTGCGAACACGCCCAGATGATGTGTGAATGGTCGTCGAGGTGGCAGGAGGCTCCACGGTTGCTGAATCTTCCTCAGGGCCACGAAGGTCTGACACTCCGCTCCTCCTGTCAAGCGGCTCCCCTTTCAGCAGAGCCTCCAGACTGCTGCCATCCACTGGCCCCAACGCATCACGCTTCAGACCCAGCTCCAAGTCTGCTACACACAAGAAGCAAAACAGTAACGCATGCAATGACATGACATGAACACAGACACAAACACGATCGTTAAATACGAACAGACATTTACTAAATATACTTACAGGCTTTTACAGGTAAATTTCTATTAATGTGAATGAATTGCGTGCTTTAATTGTTATGGGAGTAAAGTTCAACCAGAGTTGATACCTGCTTTCAGAGGGGGGAAGGCCAAACGGGGGTCCTCAGGAGGATGGGAACGCCGTTTCTTCCTCCAGCGGCGAGCTGGGTAGGTGTACAGTTGCCCTGGAGCTACACCTGGATAAGAAACATAACGGTACAAATACAAAAATCACCAGGTGAAGTAATTTTTGGTGTGATCATGGCAATAAACTGGCCTTTTAATGTCTTGTAAGGTATATTTTCTTCACAGATTGCATGTTACAAAGTACATTTTTTATTTTGATTAAGAGTTTGCAGCATATTTGTTAGTATAATACTGAATTATCAGTTCACGCTTATTACATACCTGCACTCCGATGTCTCTTCTCCATCCAGATGTAACAGTTTGACTGAGCCACACCAGTCTGAGAGTCAAGGAAAGGCATGAGGATGCTGCGCTCGGCACACAGACGAGCGTTGTAACTATGACACTGCTCCATGGCATCTCTGTAATACTGCTCTCCCAGCCTGAAATGTGGAAGTTGGAAACTAACAGGTCAAATAACAGATCAGGATAGACTGTTAATTGTCATTGCAGGGTAAATATTTCAAATCAACATTTATTCATTTCTATAATCTCTGACTCGTAGAAAAAGTTGTCGCAGGCAACCTTAGGCAAGGTCAGAACTGAAGAAGCCTCTTGGATGAGAGGCAAAACGTCTTCAAGATCTCTACAAAATCCAGTTGCCTACAAAAACCTTTTCTATGAACACCATGACCTGGATGACTGAGAATCTTCACAGATATAATCTCTTACATTCACTGAGACTTCACTGTGTACAATATTACAAGACATTGTTACTTACACAAACATAACAGTCCTGTAATTTTGAGTGCCAGGTTCATTTCTGACCTTGTGATTAGCAGTTTGACAAATTATTTGCACCTTACTAGCTTTTTCTGGAGACCTCAACTGCATCAAGACTGTCTTCTACATAATGACCACCATTTTCCCAGTGTCAAAACGGGTTAAATTTTTTTAAAGGAATTGTGACTAAGATATGTACTAAGTGTGACATTTACAGTTAAAAAATACACTTTTATGTAATATCTGGTCAACACACTATTTAATAGTGACACTGCTTTTACCTCAAAAATATCCATGTCATTTCTATAGTTTCTACTGTATATGTCCAAACCAATGCATCTGCAATAAGCTAAGATCAGCTGCTTAGGAATGAAACAATTACAAGTTTCAGAATAAACTAATATAAAATACCTGATTTGTTTCAAATCTCGACTTTCATTAAAACCGTTTGTTTGTTGTTTCAGCACATTCTAACAAAACGGTGATAATACTGATAACCATGATCATTTTGGTCACTATAATGATATGAAATATGAAGTATTCTACTATCATGTTTGTGCACAAAACAGAGTTAAGAGAAAAGGGACATGTAAAAAATATAACTAATTTTCACATTAAGACACATTTTCATGAATGGTTATGTGGCTGGATACAGTAATTAAAAACTTCTTCTACTAATTAATCACAAATTGAGTTTTGGATAAGTACACCACAACGTAACAGTAATCACTGCAAGTGATTTTGTTGGACATCCTAATACTACTTTGTTAGCATACTGCACCGTTCTCATATACTGTAATTCATATTCTCACTTAATGAAACCTCTTTGTGATCTCTTAACGTGATCACAGTTATAATACGGCAGCCATCTTCGGCGTAACTAAAATGAATAATTGCTATGGTACAGGAGTGAGTGATCTCCCTCTCAAATACAGTATTTATTCTCGGCTTCACTGTCGCATTGTTCTAGCAGATCGCTCACACAGTGGATGCTCTGACTGCACAATCTCTGCATTTATTAAAAGGAAACACATAATCGAGGCTGTCTTCATTGAAATGCCTAATCTCAACAGTATCGATGGAGGCATGTCGGAACAAAAGGTTGATTGTTAGCAAGCGTCTCTCGTCACAACAAAGCACCCGCCAAACTGACAGACAGGTTACTGGAAAATTAACTCTCTCCTTCATCTGCAGGCGGCTGGTTATCAACAGTTTGGAAATAATGTGTGTAACACCACCTTAAACACACCCCTGAGTAGATAAGTTAGAGATAAGTAGTGGTTAAAACACAGCTCCACAGTGGGTTCGCCTCATTTATATTTGTCCACAGCTAACAAGCTAACCTTAGCTCAGTGGATAACGTTATTCTCTTGGGACAAATATTGTATTCAAGATTGAGGCTGCGATGTTCTCCGTTTTCTGCACTCATTCTGCAGTAACATGACAATTAATCACTTACACATTCATCTCTGTATGGCTGCTCGTTGTACTCTTACAATAAATGAAGGTAAACTTACACTTTCACAACACTGTCGACGGCCGCCGCCATGTTTGCTTATTGCGGTTGTGTGAAGTGCCACTGCGCATGCGCACGCACGGTAGTAACCGTTACTGCCTCCCAGTATGAAAAACATGAAGTGCACTTCAAACAGAAACTACATACTGGACCAGGAGCAAGTTAACAAACAAACATTAATTATTTATCACATAAAGGCCCATAAGTTATTTTTCTTTGATTTTTTTAAATTTTCAAATTAAATCACCTATTTAATTATAGAATAAGGATTGACACTACCTGAATTTTAGTCGTAAATGATTAAGTAACATTTGAAAGAGACAACATTAAACATCTCTGAAATCTCTTCCATCATGTAATCACTCAAATGTCGGAATGATCCATAAACATAAGCCATAAACATAAATTACTCCTGCCAGGGACAAAATGAATGCATATTTAAATTATTTTGGTGCATCTAGGCTAATATGCTACTTGTCAAGAAACAGCCAAGGGACATTATTGAACATGTACTAATTGGTACAAAATAGGTCCTGCTAATAATATTAGGGAGTAAAAACTCTGGTATCAACATTTCAATATACATACGTTGCTGGTTTGAGTCCCACTTTCTGCCCTTTACCGCATGTCATGCCCTCTCTCTACCCTCTTTCCTGTCATATTGTACATATTACTTAATTTTAAAAAGTATATTTCTTCCAATAAATTAGTTTCCTTATATTTGTATGATTTTTAAGTTACAAATAAGAAAAACTGTGAATATTTCAGTTACTCCTTATTTGCTATGATGAAATTGATTTAAATTAACTTCACAGTAAATTGATTTTACAAAACTCAGTTTAACTCTTGTACACCCCTTCAGAAAATCATGTTTTACCCTTCGTGCAAAGAAATGCTCAGTTCCTAAAAAGTGCTATAAAAATATCATACATTAATTTTTTTTTTCACTTTCACTGCTTTAAATCTTTTGGCCAACTTCAGTCCTGATCATAACTATTAAATTTGCATGTAATTCTTAGCAACATTGATTTGAATGCATTATTTTTTGAGCAGTGTGAGTTTATTAAAAAAAAACGCCACCCTTTATCCTTCATGCAAAAAAATGCTCAGTTCCTAAAAAGTGCTATATGAATATTTTTTTCACTTTCAATGTATTAAATCTTTTGAACAACTTCAATACTGATCATACCTATTACATTTACATGTATTTGCCTGTGTCTGTTGCGGACATCTCCTCCTCATCCTCAGACGACTGCAGGACAGCAGAGCCTCCTCTAACACAAAGTGTCTCTTCATTGTCACTGAAGAAATGACCAGCCAAGCAAGCTGCGTGCTGTTATAGATTTGTAGACACAGTACCTAAATAAACATGCTGCGCTGTAAACTCAAACAAAAAAAAAATGACTTTGCTTTGGTGAAAAAAAAAACAACCAACCAAACAAACAAAAATTTGCCAGGCAAAACAAGCCGGAGTGCTCCTCCTTAGATTCTTTGACCTTTTGTCTTTTGACTTTGATTGCTCTTTACAAGTACTGGTGTGTGTATGGGGGCTTTGAACAGGTGTGTGTGTGTGTGTGTGTGTGTGTGTGTGTGTGGTGGGGGGCAAGTGGTTGCATGGGTGAAAATGTGGTCTGTGGGCATAAGAGGGGGAGAGAGACGGGGCTGTGCAAAATGTGATGAGCAAAAAAGACTTTCTATCTCCCTGTTCACAAACACACAGACACACGCACACACTCATAAAATAATTTCTCAAAACACACATTCATACCACACTTTTACATAAATACCATTTTAGTCGCAATCATGTATTCTGTTGCCAAACAATAGTCAGAAATGCAACAGAAATAGGCTTCACTGAAACAGCATAGTACCACTATAATAACATTTTTCAAGCCAAAAGCTTAGATTGAAAAGGTAGTCATATGTAAAACATTATTTTATGGTTAAATTAGAGTAGGGTCAAAAAGTGATGTTTTAATGGGAGTCACTGGTGCAAAAAATGTCTGAAAGGTAAAAGGTGGAACTTTCTCTACACAGTATATTATACTATAATTATATTCAAGGTTAAAAATTTTAGATTTGATTTAAAAAAAAAAATGATATCCTTGCAAAATGTTGTCCCATTGACATTAACACCAGCAAAATTGAGTATTTTTAGTTGACAAATGCAAACAATGTACCAAGGGGTGTACAAGAGTTAAGGGCTTATATCAAAAGTAGAAGGTCATGACCCATCCACATCCAGCAACAGCACAAGTTTCTGCTCTCACTAGTGGTCAAACCTGTAATGGGCGAGTTCAGGACCCAACTGCAGTACACCATACAACAGATAGCGTTGATAATATCCTTTATTTAACTGAGGCTAAGCAGGAACCAGGGCAGACAAAGAACACAGGTACAATTTGTCTTCGGGCTCAGAGCCCACACAAAGTCTCTGGAGTTCAAGCTCGAGGAATGGGTTGCGCTGAACCAAGGGACCAAGGGAGCAGACTGACCAGGCAGAAGAGCCGATGAGAGATGAGCCACAGGGAAGTCAGGACCTGGTGGAGAAGTTGGGACCAGGTGAGCAGACAGACCAGGTGAGCACACAGACCAGGCGACCAGACAGACCAGGCAAACGAGCTGATGAGGGAACCGGGAATCTCCCACTGCCAAGTCACCGGAGGGAAACACCAAACAGCCACAGGGACAGGCAGACAAAAACCCGGAACGCAGAGGCAGATCACAGGGTCAGGGACAGAAGGCTGTGGTGGATTACCCGGGAACAGACGAGGCAGGGGAGTCAAAAGTTGGCAGGTTAGGCGACAGGGAAACAGTCTGGGAAACAGTACAGGAGACTCTTGCATAGAGTTCTGAAGAAACACTCTGGCCAGGAGTGAATGTGCTGGAGAGGTAGATATAGTGAGCTGCAGCTGTGCTTGCAGGTGAGTGGAGTTGGGCTGATTAGGTGGGAGTGGCTGGCAGGTAGAGTGGAGCAGAGAGAGGGAGAGTGGAAAATTACTGTGACAGAGGGACAGGAGGGAAACTGGGAGAATGAGACAACACTGGGGCAGAGGGATAGGAAGGGAGACAGGGAGGATGAAACTGTGACAAAACTGGCACAAATGCATTTGTTCATGGACTCCAGGAGGGATAATACTCAACAAAATACAAGTAACATTTTATATTGTTTAATTGAGCAAATGAGCATGATTATTTTTCTTAATGTTTGTCACTTTTGCTAGGTTAATTGGGGGTCATCCCTATGTTCCCACAACCCCATGTTCCCACATTTCTAAGATTTTTTTTTTCTTCAAAATTAGGATTAGGATTAGGGTTAGGTTTAGACACAGACGCACACACACTTTTCTCTATAATATAGTTAGATTACTTAGAAATGTGGGAACATAGAGCTGTGGGAACATAAAGCTGTGGGAACATGGGGCTCTAATTTTACTTGAGTGAAAGTACTTGCATTTAAAAATAGAATTGCAATCAAAAACAAACAGGGCGGCTATTGTCATTTTCTGACCTAAGTCTGTTAAATAATTGAGATTTCTTTCTGGCTTCAGGGGCAGTATATATACATTAATTATGTTGTATTTTTCACCCTGAAAAAAACAATCCAACATTAAAAGCATACCTGGAATTATTTCTCTTTTTCTAATTATAATAACATCTTGAGATTTAATTTGGTCTTTCTCCTGCCATCACCATTATTGAGTTTTGTTTGAATGAAAGAGGGAGAGCTTGCTTGCGCTCGTTACAGAGCACGCCTGGATGACATATTTCTGTTTTTACATTAATCCCGGTTGACAGCAGGTACTGTGACTGGTTTCCTTCTGTGAGGAATGCAGTGTGTGGCCAATTGCATTTTAGAAAAGAAAAATCAGCAGCAACTGACTTCAAATCTATGCTTTGCCTAAAAGTAACAAGTAACGACAACCTTCCTAGAAATGTTGTGGAGTAAAAAGTACAATATTTGTCTTTGAAATGTAGTTGAGTGAAAGTGCCTATCAGACATCAAACTGTCTGTCAACAGTAGACTGAATCTTTTCTAAAATTTTCATCTTAGTTTAACCCTAATGTTTGGTTGGGGTCCTGCAATTGGTGATATCAACAAATGAAACCATTTGTCTTAATTATTGTTTTCTTTTTGTCATACAGGGAACAGAAGAGAACACTGTGCATGAGGACTTGAAAGTGCAGGGCATGAGGAACCTGGAAGAGGAACTATGTCTGTGAGAAAGATGTGTTTTTACCTCAAAGAACTGTTTCACTTTTAGTGAACTTACCAGTGCCATCACTCAGCTTCCCTATGGACTGACAAAAGTGATTGTCCTCAGCCAGTTCATGGAACCGTTTCCTCACAAAAGAAGAATATTCATTCAAAAAGAGACGACTGTGAAGGTGTTCTAGTGAGCTGCATTTTTATGCCGATGTCAGCATTTCTGGTATGTAAATTGTTTAATATTAAAATGTTTGAAGGATTTACATATATGTACTCCTGTTCTTAGCTGCATTTATACAAGATGACTTTAGAGGTCCTGAATACAATTCAGTACTGATTACAGATGTACTCAAATGTTCCAACTACTGTTCAACTCACTGTCACTGACAGTGTGAGGCATTATTTATTTGCTGCTATTCAATAAATGTAGGAGACAGTTGCATCTCTTTTTTAAGGTTAAATGTGTATGTTTATGCTTTCTTTACATTTATGGCAATGCTAACTAATTGTGTATTATTAAGTGTATGAGACTTAAAACATTTAAAAGATAAGAGTTGGTCAGACTTAATAATATTTAGTACATTAATTCAGTGAATATAAATTATTGGTATTTATGAGTTAAATGCTGACCTTTTTGACAATGGTTAAACTCAATTTCTTTCCTGTTTCCTGTAGATTGTACTTATTTTTTTTAGCATACAGTCAAATACATTTTACTGAGTTACTCAACTCAAAATACCAAGAAGTCCACTAAACTTACAAAAAGTGGTTGGATACATCCAAGCAACAGTTTTTCTAGTGTATTTTCAGCTATCAAAATCAAATTAAGGCAAAAAGCCCCAAAAAATAATCTTAAAAAACACAAACAAAAATTAAAGCTGCAAGCAGTGTTGAACCGGCCCTCGCACCACTCGCCAGAAGCCGACTGGTAGACGAGGTGCTGAATTTTGTGGTGCTGAATTGATTAACACATTTTGTTGCAGAGAGCTGCGCTACTTCTTGTTTCTCATTACTCTGTTCATGACTTTTTCCGTTTAGATCCAACCACTTCTCTTTTGCTCACTCACTGTGGTTTATCAGCCAAACGAAGTTTGCTTTTGTTTTTTTAAGTATAAGCTTATCTTAGAAAAGGTTTTTCGAACCACAGTCTCATGTGTTAAACTGTGGTGGTGATTAGTGACTGAACAGTGAGGGCTCTCACAGCTAAAAATGATATCTCGAAAAGTTATTAGAGTTCTTGTTGACTTGTGTCTATATTACTGATGGTCTGCAGTATCAACGTGAGTATAAAATGCTTTTTAAATCAGTTTTTTTATTTGTGAATTAGAAAAGTGCCACTGGGCCACCCAGCATCCTATCACTTTTTTATATGGACTGTAATGAAATTGTTTTGGTTTTTTTTTTGTTTTGTTTTGTTTTTCTTGATGAGATAAATGATATTTAACATATTTTCCACCCACATCTTTTGGATCATCCCAGAATCAAAAATACATATAGGCTATTATTCCTTTGGCCTGTAGTGTTAATTTCTCTCTACCATGAAAAGAAAATAGTTCGTATGAAACTGCTGACAACGAGGACTTTGGATTATCTTGTCTAGCCAGGTCATGATTTCTGGAAAGAGACATTTCTGTTGACGACTTGTTGTCATCTTGGTTTGGGTTGGTTAGGTTAAGGCATGAGGAGTGTAGCTGGTTAGTAAGAATATCAGGGTAATCAGGGGCAGAGTAAAGCAGGACATGCTTTCACCACCCTGGAAAAAAAATACCGCTTCCAGTACTGTTGTCCATTAACCACAGCTGTCATTTTCCTCTGATAACACAATCAGGGACGCTCTCATGTGTTACCGCTGTGTTCCAGTTTGCAAGCCATAAAAACGTAGAGCCTCATTTCCTCACTAATCAGCAACTGAATTAATGCTGAAACTGCTGTTCAAAGAAATGACTGACAGCACATTAAAGCAGTAACATTACGTTGTCCTGAGTAACAAACAAGAAACCAATCAGGATTTTGATTCTGACAGTAAACTTCTGCCTACAAATTAAATTGCGCTTGATACAGATTGAATGAACAAGGAAATAAAACAATAAAACTGGCAACGTAAAAGGGGAAGGGAAAGAGGGAAGAGGGAGAAGAGGTTAGGTTCACACAGTTCACACAGCCCCTATAGTTTAACTCTGGACTCTCTGCCTTTCAGGAACTGAAAGAGAGGTCCACAGTCCACTCTCCAGAGTTTCTTACATCTCAAGCTTAATAAATTCAGAGTTTTCATTACATCTGCTTGCTAGAATACACCCCTGGAGTATACTGTTTTCAGGGTAAAATATCATAACTGTTCTTGAGGTGACTCAAGAGGGAAGAGGGGCCCAGGAACTAATTTTTGGTACAAACCAGTTTCATGCAGTCACGCCAACTGTGCCTTCCCTGATCTACCAAAAGCCATTAAAAGATTTCAGGTACAGTGTTTGTTTGTGAGATCAGTATCTATCATCAGCCCAACACATATTTGCTTTGTCCTTACTTCCAAGCGTCTTTTGTTGTTATTTAAAAAATTAAAAACCAAACTTTCCAGACATGGATAAAGTAAGTTTGACACAGAAACACAGTTTTACTGTTTCCATTTTCCAAACTGGATAATTGGAGGCAGCTGTTCTGTAAGTGAATGTCAAAACCATCAGCAGCTCTCCATGGAGTTGCATTATTGACTTTCATGCATTATTTACAATGCCTCATTTTTGAATGGGTAGAGACAGAGTCACATCTCTATCTAGTGTTTGCTGATTGGTCCAGTATATTTAGTGGATGTTTTGCAAACTTAAATCTTGTGGTTCCTAATTTCCTTCATTCAAAATACATTGGAGAAAAAGATACATTGCTGTAGATTAAATTACTGTACATAAAGAAGCTCAATGTTAAACATCCACAGTAGTAAAATTCAACAAAAGCATTACTGCAGCTCTATTAATCCAGAAACATCATTTGTAATAGTAAAATGTTACTTTTAGTACTTTTACTTTTGATGCTTAAATACATTTTGATGATAATACTTGTACTTATGTAAAGGTCTGAATGCAGGACTTTCACTTATAATACATTGTGTTCACAGTGTGGTGTTAGTACTTAAACTTAATCAAAGGATCTGAGGACCTCCACTGTAAGAATAACTATTGTGCACATCAAAATTACAGCTACCCTTTCTCAATATACACTTCAAGTTAGGTCAAATGTAAAAGGATTAGGCTAATAAGAAAGATGGATTTGTTGAACCATGTGCCTTGGAAAACAATTATGCAAATCAAATCAAAAGTTTTCTTGTTTTTTTTTCCAGATTATACATAAAAGCCCTGACCAAAGAACTTGCTGTTTTCTCTCAGCAAGCATCAAAGATTGGTTCTAGCTGAGGGAAAACGAAAGCAACTACACACCAAATAAAGTACAGTATATGACTTCATGGTGAAGGAATGAGATGTGAATGATAAAAAACAAAGCCTCCAGTTAACTCTCTTAAGTATGAGCTGCCAATGATAAGCTCAGCCCACTCCATGGAGGAAGTCCTGCTGGATAAGTCTGCATTCCTAATCACAAACAGCCCTGCAGAGACACAAAACTGGTAAGTTGATCAGAGATTGATATTCAGTTAGTTGACTGATTTATTTAAGTTATTGATGTATTATAATTAGGGCTGTCAAAGTTAACGCAAATTCCTTTTAAAGCCACTGATTTTTTTTAATTTTTTTTTTGACGCGCGATTTACGCGCTTTCTGTTATCTTGGCTCGACCCATAGTGTGAATCAGAAGCATTGTCAAACGACGATGTAAACAGGCTTGTCTGTTTAAGCAACTGGCTCAGCGCAAATAAACATATGAGGAGGGAGATGAGCGAGTGCTGAACGACCTGAAACTAGGTAAAAGTAAAAATAAGTCTGATCCACAGCAGAGAGAGAAAGGGAGAGAGAGGGAGAAAGTGTATGGCAAGCCGTTTTAACATTTAATAGCTAGGCTGGATATGTATCGCAGATATCCATAATTCATTTCTTCCTATTCAAAAATAACATTTCAGATATCCACAAATTTATTCTTCCTCTCCACAATTATCATTTCAGATATCCACAAAGTAATTCTTCCTCTACACAATTACCATTTCAGATATCCACAATGTAATTCTTACTAGGACAAATGACGTCACTTTCCCCATACACATGAATGGGGTTTGTCATTACAGATATCCGTAATTTAATTGCAGATATCCCTAATTCCATTTAAAGATATCTACAATTGAATTACGGATATCCACAATTCCATTTAAAGATATCTACAATTGAATTACGGATATCCATAATTCCATTTAAAGATATCTACAATTGAATTACGGATATCCATAATTCCATTTAAAGATATCTACAAATGCCCTAATTCAAGATATCTGCTTTGTTTTTCAAGATATCTACAATTGAATTATGGATATCTTGAAATGGATTTTGATTAGAGATATCTCGAATTGGAGATATCTTTTACCCGCAATCTACCTAGTCAGAATGTAATTGCAGATATCTTGTATTGGATTTTTGACTAGGCGAAATGACATTGCAGATATCTGTAAAAGTGGGAGGCGGGAGCAAGTGGGTCGCAGGAGGGGCTTGCTATTCAATCAATCAAACCCATTCAAATAAATTATTATATTATATTATTATATCATATTTCCATGTCGGAGCAGCGGGAAGCTGAAATTGGGGTTTTTGACAGGGTTTTTAACACTGCGGTAAAGTAAGAAATATTTTCACAGATTCGAACTTCCGGGATCAATAACTCCCAAGCGAAAGTTTGTTAGACAGCAAACAATACCGTGGTAACACAGACAACGAGCTACAATTTTTTTCTATTTTTTTTTAAATTATTATTTTTATCTATTTTTATCAAAACGAGCCATCCTCAGAGCGCAGGGACCGTCTACAAATGTCTATACCGAAAAGAAACAATAAACAATTATTCAATAACTTCACTTCTCTGAAGTGCAGTGCCACCAAACTCACCTCACACATTAATTGCATCTTGTTGGTTATACTACTGCATTTGCTTTGGAGAAACATGCTTTTAGGGAATTTTTAATAATAATAATAAAATCACCTCACACATCAGTGGCCTCCTGCTGATTATACTACAGTAATTAGTTTGGAGAAATGTGCTTTTATATAATTTGAAGGAATTTTTAATGGCAATAACATTCAATAATTTCACTCCTGTGGGAATTCTCTAAGGAAACAATATTCAACAACTTCATGTTAATAGCGTGTAGTGCCAATGGCCTCCTCCTGGTTATACTACAACACTTAGTTTGGAGACATGTGCTTTTACTTAATTTTAGGGAATTTTTATTGGGAATAATATTCACTAACTATACTTCTGTGATGTGTTGTGCCACCAAAATCGGCTCACGCATCAATGACCTCCTGCCGTTTATTGTACAACATGTAGCTTGGACACGTTTCTTTATACCTAATTGTTTTATTGTTGGTAAGATCACTGAAAACTTTCCACAGGTTACATAAAACCTAGTTCTTTTCAACAGGTACTTTACTAAATTCTGTAAAGTACATCCATCATATTTTCAGCATGGAGCAATCTGCCTTTTCCTAACTAAAACCTTGGTCCAGCTTGCATATAGACTCATAATTATATTTATATTTTCATTACACTGCTTGTTGAGGGAGGGATGAAAGTTTTATTTAGGAATCCTTTGTTGTGGTCAGTAATTGAAAATTTTGATGCACTTTCAGCCATATATTGGTGCATTACTGTTCCAAAACAGTATTTTTTT